>PVJC01014484.1:0-36384 GCA_004026665.1 Murina feae
CTCTTAATAACAAAGTGATAGAACAATTTTTTCTGATGTTTAATCAGAAACTATTTTATTAAACCTCAAAGAAAACTCATTTATTCTGAAGATAATGAGAAATTCTTTAGGGGAGGATGGGAAGACTTGCCTTCAAAATATCATTATTATTACACAGATGCTTTGTGTAAACACATGCCACATTCCTCAGATTAAGCAGCTCCTGAGATCTGTGATGCCGGGGCACATGGAACCTCTAACACATGTAGCTGCTATGATTCTGCACGGCCAGTACTGAACCCAACGCCTTCGCTGCTGGTTTCTATTCACCTTAAGAAAACGATCATGGGTGAAGCTAGGAGGGCTTGTCTCCATCTAGTGGTCAGTGCATTGTACTAATACTGTTATTCTAAAGTCAAAATATGAGCATTTCACTTCCTCAATTTGAACTTCAATTGTAGTTCAAAATTACTCTAGCCAAGATACTACTGTTACTTTCTAAGAATATCTTAAAACTTTACAAGTAAATAATAAATAAGAGACTTAATTTTAAATAGATACGTTGAAATATGTGGTTTGAATATATTGTCCATTTCCATGAAGCTATTTCTCTGCTCCAGGAAAAAAAAAATCTGTCTATAAAATGTAATTTCCATAGTTTGTTCAGGTACCTTAGTCACATTGTTAAAGAAAGATATATTAAAAAGACTTGATTTTATCTTCATACCTACATGTAAAATAATATTTATTAGCATAAAGAAATATAAGGCTGAAGGTAGGTAATATTGTCTGGAGCTGTTTTTTTTTGTTTGTTTGTTTGTTTTGAACTGTTCGTTTTTTAAATAAATTTTATTGATTTTTTACAGAAAGGAAGGGAGAGGGATAGAGAGTTAGAAACACCGATGAGAGAGAAACATTGATCAGCTGCCTCATGCACACTCCCCACTGAGAATGTGCCCGCAACCAAGGTACATGCCCTTCACCAGAATCGAACCTGAGACATTTCAATCTGCAGGTCAACGCTCTATCCACTGAGCCAAACCGGTCAGGGCTGTTTTGAGGTGTTCTTAACAGAAAATATATTGTGTTTGATTACTCTTATCTTAAAATTTGAAATATTACTTACCAAATAGACTAATTTCCAATGGCATACTGAGTATTTTCTTTGTAAAAATGTGCTATTCTCCATAATGACATTTTCCCTCTTACTTTTCCTTTTTGTAAGCCTATTAGAGATAAGAATCTAAATCACATATTGATTAAAATTGTATTATAAAAATAACACCACCTTTTTATCTCCGTTTTCATTTAAGAAAGGTGTCAGGTGAAGTAAGACCAGCTTGTACATTAATTCAAGCCTTTAGAAGTCCAAAGTCTTCCCCAGAGACTTCTGCAAATGCCCTCAGATCTCACATTCTCAGAGACATCTTCTCTGGGCTCCTGCATTCATGCAGTACATGCAATACAGCAACCCAGACATGCAGACCAGATCCATCCCTAATTTCTAAAATTACACCCATCCCACCCGTACGTGTGAGTGTAATAAATGTGAGAGACAGGAAGAAAGAGAAAGAAGTTTGGATCACATCCGTTCAAACGTCTACTTGAACATTAGGTAGCTTGGTTCCAAAAATGTCCTCTGGCTCTCCCCCCCTGGGAAAACACAATGATCCTCTCCTCCTGTTCCTTAGACCTCCACAGAAGGCCCTGCGTCAGCAGGATGGATGTCTTCCTTAGAATTGCAAGCACTTTTTATTCTACGTAGAGAAAAAACAGTGGACGTTCAGATGCACAGTTTTATAGGAATTCTGTGCAGTATTTGCAGCAAGATGGCTTCTAGATCTTAAAACCCGATAGTCTGTCTATATTTTTAAAAATTCATCCAACAGAGAAATGCTTGGCCTATCAGGCGAGAAGATGTTTCTTATATGAACCATGGATTTAATGTCTAAGCAACTCAGAACAGAGGTTTACCCAGAACAGAAAGAGGGGGAAAATTGTCCTTGTTTTTTATTAGCCATATATGGCACAAGCACCACTATATATAATTTTATTTTGTAACCTCAAGGCATTAAAATCTGTGGCAAAGGGAATGTTTATACCTAAATTAAAAATTCCAAATATGAGCAATGAAGGTAACAGCTTGCCTTCACTTTCATCAGCACTAAAAATTGGTGATCTCATATGAATTATTCTAGGTTTGGTTTGACTTCGTTTTTTAAAAATTGTGATGTTTGCAATATCTTCTCCTCAGCTTCCTCAGATCTTTGTCCTGATTAGCAGGGGGAATAAACAGGAGATTAATCAGTAGAATAGGTAAGATCATGTACAAAGTAGTAACACGGTGTGGAATGAAGATAGACGCAGTTAATATTAGCTCATTATCTTGGCAAGGGTGTTATACACAGACTATACTGTCCTTTCATGTCACAAGAGAATGTGTTTATTCTAGAGATTAAGCTTGGCTTTATATGCTGGGTTTGAACAATTAAAATATTTCTGAGCTGCTAGGACAAGGGTCAGTGGCCAATGATTTCCACGGTTATTTCCTCCCTTCGGGAAATTGGAAGCTATGCAGGCTTCTTACGGGTAAAAAACAAATAATAAGATGGCTTGACATCTTCAGAAGAAGCTTACAGAAAGTAACTCCCAAAGGACAAGTATAACTCATATTGGATAAAGAGAAAAGGAAGTAAATATCATGTATTTCACTGCCACAGAATATAGACCAGCTAATCTCTTTAATTCCAAAAAACAAACAAACAAGCAAATATTTCTCAGTACATCTCCTGTTCCCCATCACCGGCTAAAGTACTAGTCTCCAGAGATGGTTCCCCAAAGAACCTTGCCTTCTTTTTTTCATAAACTTGTTTATCTTTTCCCCTTGAATGTGGACTTATATGACTCAGAAATAATAGACCACTGAAGAAGTGACGCTCGTGTGATGAGTCATGGTCAGAGAAGGTCTTACTGATTCCGTCTTAGAGTCTTAGAGCAAGCTCAGAACCTTGAGCCACTAAGGAGAAAAGAGTGCTCCAGATGACAGGGTTTGGTACATAACACATTGTATGAATATCACACGGAGAACACGAATCTCTCAGTCAAGACTTGTCCAAAGTGTAACATCTAAGAAAATGGTTACTTTGTGCCACTAAATTCTGGGGTTGTTGGTTATGCAGCAGTGGAGAGTGAGAGCACTTGGTTTTCATTTGTTCACTGTCCAAGTCTCACTGTGGACTTCACAGCTTTTGGAAAGCCTTTTTGACACCATAAAATGGATTAGGCATCCCTTCTAGGTAACACTACATTTTCGCAGTTTACACAGTGTGTTATAATTGTCTCTTTATTCTTGTCTGAGATTGGTGAGAGCAAGGATCATGTCTGAACAGATTACCGTTGTTCCTTCAGAATCAACAGTGTCTGGTAAATGACATCATCCTGGTAATGACCAATAAACAAACATGACCCATTAAATCAGCGAGTGCATTTCTGATGCAAGTAAACACTGACTTCTTAGTCCACTGGAAATAAGCGCCTTGCCTATAAATAATCAGCTTCCAATAAAGGCAGTCACACAAAACATATCTTAGCAAAATGTATGAGTGACAGGCATTGCCCAAACCACTTAGCAAGCTAAATTATTAAAATACATAGAGAATTAAGAAACAGATCTGGAGAGTCCGAATATCTCTTCTAAATATTCCCTGAACTCCAGTGTTCTGGGTTTTGACCAATAAAAGTTCCATTAATCTTGGACCAGTGCTCGCCTCACAGCTTTTGTGGATAAGAATTGTAAGACTGTGAAAGTTCATGATCTGTGTATTCTCATTGAAGAAAGTCCTCTTGTAGCCTATAAATAAGACATCTGTGAATTGGAAAATGTTAGTGCAAACAAGTTCATTTGTGACTGTAAAACTGTCATGAACACGTTTGAACTGAAAATATACAACGAGGAAAATTTTACAAGATGCAGATGTCATGGAAGCAGTGAATTGAGCCAAATGACCCAAAAGATGTAATGTGCAGGAA
Organism: Murina feae; assembly: GCA_004026665.1. Lineage (NCBI taxonomy): Eukaryota > Metazoa > Chordata > Mammalia > Chiroptera > Vespertilionidae > Murina > Murina feae. The sequence continues at coordinate 4,009 of PVJC01014484.1, forward strand.
TTTTTATGAAATGAATAAAAAAAAACAAAACAGGGAAAGTGAAGTACACAAATACACACAATAGGATGGCACTCACAATTATGTCACTTTATGGGTTCCCAGAGTCATCTGAAAAGTAGAATATGTTTCCACAAACATCTGACTCTGACTGATGAATCACCAAGAAAAAGGCCAAAGGTATTCCCAAGCACTCAACTCCAGCTATCTCAGACCTGGGCTTCAGTCAGTCTGCTTACCATAACTCTTGGCAGCTGTCCATCATTTCTTAAAAGACCTACGTCAGCACTCTTCCATCATTTGAGTCTGAGAAGGCACTCTGGGATAAATGGCATACAGCTTCTGCCACACACAGCCAACCCCCATACACTGCTTTCTCTGTGGCAATCATTAGCAAATGAAATTTCAATTCACCGACATCTAAGTTAGAGCTTATTGTTTCCTAGAACATATTCCTTACCAAGAATCTCCTCTGATGGACTGTATGGGGCCACATACTGATAAAGCAAAGGTAAGAGCAGGGAGATCTGCTAAGTGATATTGTCCTAGAGTTTTTCTTCAGTATAACGATACTCCAGTAATTATGCATCTGATTCCCTTAAAGAGCTAATAAAGTCACAACTTTATTAAAGAGTTCCTTCCGTTCCGACTCTGGTTGGCTAGATCACTTGGTCTGAGCATCCTCCTGATAGGCCATGGTTTCGGATTTAATTCCAGGTCAGGTCACATACAAGAAACAATCAATGAATGAATAAATAAGTGGAACAACAAATCAATATCTCTTTCTCTCTCTCTCCCAACCTCCCTCTCTCTAAATTCAATTTTTAAAAAACTTAGAACATGGAATTGAAAATATTGGGGTTCTGAGAAAACTGAAAGATGAAAAAATATTTCCACACATGAAATAGAGCACAAATTTTACAAATCATTTAGACTTGAAAGGAGTATTAAAAATCTAAATCACTTCACCTGTACTCTGTTGATATTAGAATACTAGTGGCCCAGTGCACGAAATTCATGCATGGAGGGGGGCGCATCCCCTCAGCTCAGCCTGTACCCTCTCCAATCAGGGACCCCTTGGGAAATGTCTGACTCCTGGTTTAGGCCCGAGGGATCAGGCCTAAACTGGCAGTTGGACATCCCTCTCGCAATCTGGGACTGCTGGCTCCTAACCGCTCACCTGTCTGCCTGCTTGATTGCCCCTAACTGCCTCTGCCTACCTGCTTGATTGCCCCTAATTGTCTCTGCCTGCCTGTTCACCTCTAACTGCCCCTCCTTGGCCCTGCCACCATGGCTTTGTCCAGAAGGACATCCAGAAGGTCATCCAGAAGATGTTCAGTCTAATTAGCATATTACCTTTTTAGTAGTATAGATACTAGAGGCCCAATGCACAGAATTGCAGCTGCAGCCGCTTGCCTCAGCCCTCACCTTCAATGGCTGCCTGGGCCCTCACAGCCCCAATTTCACCCAGAAGGTGGTCTGGAAGGACATCCAGAAGGCTGTTCGACTGTCTGGTCTAATTAGCATATTATGCTTTTATTATTATAGATTATTTCTAACTTTATTGATGTATCCCATAAATATTTACAGATTATTTACCATGTGCCAAGTATTATTTGAACCACTGAGGGTCTAGGAATAAAATAAATATAAACCTTCATTCTAATAAGGAGAGACCTAGAGCAAAGAAACAGGTAAAATATATAGTTGTACCAGATGATATTTAATGCTATGTTACACAAAAGCAGGAAAGGGGACTATAAATTGCCAGGATGCAAAAGGTATATAATAGCTTGATCAGGAAAGACCTCATCAATAAAGTGAATCTAAGAAAAGACAACACTGAAGAAGTCACCAGCATTGCTAGTGTCTGGAGGAAGTTAATTCCAACTAGAGCAGCCTGAATAAAGGCCTAAGGCAGGAGCAGCCTGAATAAAGGCCTAAGGCAGGACATTGTCTGATTAGTTTGAGGAACAGCAAACATATCAGTGCCAACTGAATGATAGAAAGGGTGGGGAGAGCTTTAGAGAAGCTATAAGGATGCCTCAGTCACAGGGGACCTTGTCAGCTTTGGTAAGACTTTGGTTTGGGGTTTGAGTGAGATGAGAATCACCGGCAGGTTTTGAATGTAATTGTCACTATCTGAGTTAAGTTTTCAAAGAATCCCTTTGCGTGCTATAATGAGATGAGCTTATGCAGAAATGAAGGTGGAAGCTAGGTGACAGTCTAAAGAATTATTGTGCCTGCTTAGCTGAGATTAGTTTATGGGAGACCAAGTTGGCAATAATTAGTGTCTTGTTTGTGTGTTTCCCCAGGTATTTCAATCTTCCCAGCTCTTAATAAGAGGGTTCATTTGAAATGCAGGCAGGTAGAGCTGGGGTCCAGTGGAAAACAAAGGCAGGGGCCGACAGGGCAGTTTGAGCAGCCTCACCACAGGAACCAACCAAGCAGAAATAATAAAATGTTTCTGGACTCAAAGTGAGAGGCATGTGAAACTAGGGAGGGCCTGCAGCAACAAGGTGTATGAAAGCATAGAAACAGAGAAAGTTCAGCACAGGAACAGAGGAAGAACACAGAAACAGGGAAAGTTCAGGTTCATTGCTGGGCAAAAACAACTGAGGGAATCAATCAGGAGATGATTGGCAATAGATGGCAATAGAAGCAGGCTGGTAGCAAATATATACCCCTGGACTACAGGCTTTACTGGAAGCCCACTATTGGGTCCCCCACCCCTTGCAGGGAGTCTGAATATGCTTGTAATAAATTTTCCATGCTTGCTTTTTCGAGACACAACCCCCAGAAAGCACCTCTGCTCACCCTTCCGGTTCTCATTAAGACTTTGCCTTTTTATAGGGTCCTTGCAAACTCCTCTGGCAATCCATGCAGCCATTCCCATGGTGGTAATAGGAGTTACCTCCTATTATTTTATCATTTTTCATTTTGTCATTTTTATTTGAAAACTATCTCATGTGCTACTTGTTATGGAAAAGTATGTGCCACAGCTTTGAATGAATTCTGTAGTCATTTTTTCCCTTGCATCTTCCCTTACCCCCATTTGACCTTCACTGTTTTGGTTGCCCTTTTCTTTCTCTGCATCTTGAAGTTTTAAGCTGTCTAAAAGCTACATTACAGATAGAGATTGACTTCTCTTTATTATTAGTCTTATTACTTTCTTATGCCTCTTGTTTCTTCTCACCAATTGAAGTTTCCAAAAGCTATTATTTCTCTCTCTTCTACCCAAAGAACTTCTCCTAGCATTTCTTGTAGTACAAATTTGCTGAAAATGAATTCTCTACTTTTTTATATTTTTGTCAGTTTTCTTATATTGTGAAAAATTTATTTCTAACATTACATTCTTATAGTTTCCTCTTTTTTGATGGAAAAGTAATTTACTTTTCTCATGAGTCTATTTAACATATTTGCTATAGTTATCTTTAAAGGCCTTGTCCAACATCTATGATATCTGTGAGTCTTCTTTTATAAACTCATTCTTTTTTTGATTTTGCATTAAATCTACCAGTTTCTTTGCATGCTTCGTAACTTTTTGTTTGCTGCATGCTGTATTAGTATCTCCTTTAGACTCTACTCTCACTTGATCCTCAAGCTTAGTGTCATTAATCACTGAAAGCACCTTTATGCTCTTGGTCTTTTCTTTTGTTAACATATCTCCCTTTGCATTTTTATCACATTAGTGTGTTGTCTTTTAATGTCTGTTGGAAGAAGTGAGCTAGTTTATTATGAGATAATCAAGGCCCTGGGTCACAAAAACACATGCAATCTATTCATGTTTTAAAGCACAAATGCTTCAGTTCTGCTGTTTTGGAAAATTCTGGCTCATAGCAGTAAAGGTTGAGATCAAGGTTAATAAGAGTAGTCAGAGAAGGTTTTATGAAGGATGAGGATTGAAAAGTGGGTTAGATATTGACTAACAGAAACGAAAAGGGAAACATTTTTTGACAGAGAGAAGAAAAACACAAGGGATAAAGAAAAATAAATATGACATTTGCAGGTCTGTGTGGACATAAATATGATGACAGCAAAGATTACATGAGGTTAGAGAAAAATCATGATGAAAGAAATTTTTAAAAATTTTTCTTTTTCTTTCTTGTAAATTTTTCCATTATGATGAAACGGAATGAGTAATATAATACCCTTTATACTATTCTAGCCCTTCTGTACAGAGACCTAGCAATGGTATTTCTTACCCTAATATCTTTATAGTTTACCTCTATGTTCAAAAAACTAATTAAAATACAATTTGAGTGTTTTCCACTTAGATTTGACTTTTCCTCATCAGTCTAGATTAATTCTTTCTCCAAAATGCTCCCATCCCCTCCCCTGCAAAAAAAGATAGAAAAGTGAAAAATGAATTGTCAGTCAACTGACTGTTTCATCTTTAAGGGATTAAACTACCAGTATGAATAATTTTTCAATGAATTGATTCAATCAATAGAGTTCAAATAATTGAAGTATCTGTGTAAATAGCGATGAATCATGAGACCCAAACTCATAATTATCAGTTTTTATTTTGTCAGTTGCCACGCTAGAAACTGTTTTCTCTTCCATAAACTTTTAAATTCTCTTCAAATTCTCTTCCATGACCTTTAAATTCTCAGCTCTGCTGGACTTTCAACACATCAAAAACTCCATTAGTATTCTACAAAGAACAAATAATAATCACAAAATGTGTCTACTCTGTGGTAAAAGAAATTCCTGACAGGTTCCTCCCTAAATAAAAATAAATGAAATGACTCCCATAAAATTCATGTGGTCCACGCAGAAATAGTTGGACTACATCAAGACCTCAAAAATGTCTGGTTGAAAACATAAGAACCACAGTAGGATAAACTTCCTATTGACGAGGTCTCTCAGATTAGGGGAGCCCCATTAAGAGAAGTTTATCACTGAAAGCTTTGAAAAACACACTCCTTCTTATCTCCAAATACTAAGATCCTCTGAAATTCATGTATTACTTGCATTTTTGCCTGCTGTCTAAAGCTATTTCTTCCATTACAAATTATATAGGCTTGCTTGTCTCTCTGTTTTTGGTTCAGCATCTCTCACTCACTAGATTAGTGATGATCAATGAAACAAAATGAAAACATTCTTATTTAGAGCTCACTCTCTCTAAATCCTAGGATCCCCGTGCTATGCTCGGCATTGCTGGTGGAGGGAGCTCTGTTTTGATTCCCTATGCATTCTGTTGTGGGATGAAGGACCTACATTTGTGAGAGATATGGTTAGGACAAGGCTGCTGCCTGTGGCCTTGGAAGAAAAGAAAATTAATTAGGTTGCCAGGGATTCAACTCATACCCTGTTCTTCATTAACTTCATTCTATGCCTGCCATGCAATGTGGAACGAAATTGCCATTTAAGAAACTAGCAGCCCGGCTGGTGTGGCTTAGCATGAACCTATGAACCAGGAGGTCATGGTTCAATTCCTGGTCAGGGCACATGCCCAGATTTCAGGCTTGATCCCTAGTATAGGACGTGCAGGAGGCAGCTGTTCTATGAATCTCTCTTGTCATTGATGTTTCTATCTCTCTCTCCCTCTTCTTTCTTCTTGGAAATTAATAGAAATATATTTTTTAAAAAGAAAGTAGTACAAGTACACTTAGCAGTATTTAAGGAATTTAAATTGAATAGGTGTTATGACAAAGTTTAGTAAAAAATGATTAAAATCACAATTTATTGTGGAAGTAAAGATATGACTGTGAAGATCCAGATAATAGTAATAATGTCCAATAAAGATGCTATATTTGAATAGTGACCCTACAGTTAAAAATAGCAGATAATGAAATTATTTAACCCAAGAAACTTCGACTCTGCTTATATGTTTTCTTTACTTACACTATAAATATATCCATAAGGAATATTTGAATTAGGCATACCTCTTATATAAGCACTTTAAAATGTTATTTTTATTATCTTTCAATCAATCTCCCCTCCTAGCCTTTGGAGAGGGACCATTTATTTTTACATTTGCATTTCAGATTCTAACTCAGTTCCATTGTATCTTTTAACTGGCATGTATGCATACAATGCCTAAGCAACTGATAAGTCAGTATCTTATTTGCCTCTTTCTGTCATATATAAAAATAAAGCATGGAAATGGAGCTGAAGCAAACAAGATTCAAGAAACTTTGCCATAGAAATGTGCTAATGAATAAATTACGTCATGTGGAACTACTTAAGGCTTTTAGATACCCTCATCAAGCCATTAACTGTTTATATACCTCAATTTGCATATTCAGAGATCTGTAGATACATGAATCATATTGTACCAACAGTCCCCTCTTATCTGTGGTTTGACTTTCATGGTTTTAAGTCACCCAGGGTCAACCACAGTTTGAAAATACTGAATGGAAAATTCCTGAAGTGAACAATTTGTAAGTTTTAAATTGCATGCCATTCTGAGTACCTCACTTCATCTCATCACATAGGCATCATATCAACTCAAATCATCTTAAGAAGAAGGGTGAGTACAGTACAAGATACTTTGAGAGAGTTAGAGACCACATTCATATAACTTTTATTAGAGTGTATTTCTATAATTGTTTTATTTGTATTAGTTATTATTATTAATCCCTTGCTGTGCCTAATTTACAGATTAAACTTTATCATAGATATGCATGTGTAGGAAAAAGAAACATGTGTTTTAGGGTTTGCTACTATCTGGCTTCAGGCATCCACTGGGGGTCTTGAAATGTATTTCCCACCAATAAGAGGACTACTGGAATGCCTAAGTTCCTCCGAATGGGATGACTGGCAGAATTTCACTCCTTACCAGTTGCATAAGACAACAGTTTGTGTGATTCTAGTGTTTTATATATATTTTTCAACAGCATGTATACCATAGCTATGGGCCAGTGAGGTTCTTCTGTTGTCCACAGGACATTCCTGCAGCTAGGATACAGTTCATGAACCACTGGCATGGTCTGCACATGTCAAATAATTTTTTTTTTTAATTTGTTTTCAAGGAGGGACTCATTTGGAATTCCTTTCTCTACAGGGTTTGGAGTTTTCTCAAGGTTTGAAACATTGACTAGAACAACCTTGTCATATTAGCAAAAGAGGAACTACTGTCTTTGATGGCATGTTGACAAAGGAACTTTGTTCCTGGAGTCACTTTATTATATTGCTACTGATTTTTGCCAAGAAGACTGGGACCACCTACTCGCACATTGAAAAACACAGCTGAGATCTGTTTTGTGACCCAGACACATGCCCTCTCAACTTTTCTCTGTACTGAAGGAAAACATCGCAGCCCAGGCCAGATAAAAACAAGCCCTCCCCTACCCCCCTTTTCTGTGGGAAAGATGAGCTGAAACCAAAGTTAATATATTTGAAAAATTTGAGAGAAAAAAAAACAGAACAAATTTTTTTAAAGTCATTCCTTTAGCCTCATCGGTATGCTACTCGCAGAAGTCTTACAAAGAAAACTTCTGTTGGGGTGGAAAACACTAAACGAAACTCATGTTATGTGAGACTTCAATTCCCTGGAACTGAGAAAGGTGAAAGAATCAGGTCCCTATACTCTTGGGCTGTTTTCATTAGCTACCAAGAATGTTTATGCAATTGGTTTTAGCCACTTCATTAGGAGTCCCCTTCCTCTCTTGAGATAGTTAACACAAATCAGCTAATTTTAAAAAGCTACTAATATACCAGTATATGACATATTTGTGAGGAAAGACAAAAATGCAGAAGAGAAAGAAGAATTGGTTTGGCGTTCATTTTTAAAAATGTTCTTTAGTCACCAACTGCATATCTGCACTGTTATTTCAGCAATGCAACCTTGCTACAATTTCACTCAATCAACAACATCTGAACCCTGAAAAAAAGATATCTACTACGAAGGCCTCCTGGTGGCTAACTGGTCTCAACTTTTAAAGAACAGTGCATAGCAGCCCTTTCTACACAGGAACCTCTCACACAAACTGCACTTCAGGGAGGAGCCTGCACTGAATCGCTTGCCGGCACTGTTTCCGCCGTCTGAGCCAGCCCTCCTAACTAAGTTCCTGGAATCCTAGTTCAATCAGTAGCACTGAGGCCTTCCCCATCCAGTCGTAGCTGCATAGCTATATTCCCCATCAGTTTCTTTGCTGACCAATCAGAGTGGCTCTATTCTGACCAATCAGGACAGTGCTTTTTGGACCAATCAAACTGCAGGGACTTAGAGCCCTCATTTGCATGAGGATGGACCCATCAGGGGTCAGGGGTGGGGACTCCTGTCTGTATAAATCAGCTACCCCATGGCTCTCACTTTCCCGTTCCACTGAAGACTTTCCCATCCCCTGGCTGGAGATGTCTGACCAGAAAAGAGCAGACCAGCACTGTATAAAGCAGACCAGCAGGGAGCACAGCAGGGCAGAGCTGCCTTGCCAAAGAGGGGCCTGGCTCTAGGGCCACCTCCCAACCACGCTATTTCACAGCCATGCTGTATCACAATTGAGCTGCTTTGTACTGACTAAAGTTCCCTTCCTCACTGAACCCCAGATTGGGGATTCCTGTTGGTTTGAATTGGTGCCAATAACTGTCGGTTGACAAATATAATAGGATATGTCTTAATGCTTTCTCCTTGGAAGGGGTGCATTTGGCACGAAATATCGAATTTTACGCAATGAACTTACGCAATGTTGTGAAACCATTGGCTCATATAAAGCTAAATCACATAACTCTTGTATACAACCTCTTCTATTTTTTTTTAATCACTATATTGCTGGCAAATTTAATTCCATAATATCAAAATGAGAATTGCTAGACATTTGATATTTTACATGATGGACTTTGCCCTTTCTACCAAGAACAGAGGCTTATTTCTATCACACTAAACAATGTAACAGAGTGGACTCTAGATTTGGAGTGTGATTCACATTAAGAAATACATCTTATGTCAGCTCCCATATATATTACCTGAAATATTTTTGTTGTTAATCCTCATCTCAGGATATTTTCCCATTGACTTTGAGAGTGGAAGGGAGGGGGAGAGACAGAGAGAAACATCAATGTGAGAGAGACACAGCAATTGGTTGCCTGCCACACGAGCTCCAACTAAGCCCGGGGATCCAGCCTGCAACTGAGGTATGTGCCCTTGGCCGGAATCAAATCCAGGACCTTTCTGTCTGTAGGCCATTGTTCTATCCTCTGGGTCAAACTGGCTATGGTCGAAACAAATTTTTAATAAAGAATACTCATGCTTATTTTTTTCCCTAGGAACAAAATTTATAATTTTATTTTTTTTTCTCTTTTTATTGTGATAAAAATATTAAACATGAGATCTACCCTTCAAACACATTTTAAGTGTACCATACAGTATTGGTAACTGAAAGTGCCATGTTGTATAGTGTACTCAGGCCAATTTTATTATGATGCTCTCTTCAATATGTTCTGTTCTACTCTATTGTAATGTGGATTTTTAAATTTATTTTTACTACCCATTTATGTATCGTGAATACTAATTTTAAATATATGGCCTTAGAATAACATTCACTCTGGAGGTGAAAGCCTGGCACAGAATTAAATTGTACCTAAACAACTAGTAATAGCCAACTTTTATTGAATACTGAGCTAAGCACTTCTTTTATTATTTATTATCCTCTAAATCTCCATCATTACCACATAAACATCTATAAATGAAGGAAAAGAAAGACAAATCTTGCCGAAAGGTTACATAACGAGTTAATGGCAGAGCTTTGTTATAAACCTAGGAGTACCCATGCTCTTAGCCATGTAATTAAAACCTAAACAGAAAGTTGAGTCTTGGATCACCTCCTAGATCTGGAAACATTTTAAGATATAAAAATGCCCACATGTACTATATACTCTTGCCTTCCCCTCTTAGAATAGAAACTCTATGCAGGCCAGACTTTTGTCTGTCTTTTTTTCATTGCTGCATTCCCAGCACTCAGTTTCCTAAGGGTATTCTTTATCTACTTATATTCTAAATGGTTAATTTTTATAAAGTAAAAAACTTTAAATCATTGAAAATATTTTACAAGTCAAATATTTCTTTAAAACATACATTAAAAAACAATTCTCTCAAGGTAATATTTATTTGTTTCTTTGTTTACTTAACAAAAATTTAGTTACTATTTACAATATGAGCTGAATATAAACTGCATAACAGTTTTTCAAACATTTAAAGAAGTTTAAATCACCAAATCCTGTAGATAGGATGCTGCAAATTTCTTCAACTTGAGAAACCAGGAGTCCGTTTCTTTTAGAAAACATCTTTTGATAAATTTGTATGTGTTGAGTAGTAAGCAAAAATTATTACTGAACAATAATTCTTTCAGTGATTGTAAATCATTTTAAAAATAGTTAACGGTGAATAAATATGAGGTATAAGAGCCAGGTGACTAAACCATTCCCTGCAGGAAAACTGCTCATCTATGAGAGATATTTTTCCTAAATTGGACCTTGGTAAAAACGCTGGTCTCATACACAGGTTTTTTAATTACTCCAGTCACTGATCAAGTAGAAACAAGTCTATAAACTCCTGTGGAGATGGAATATTTTTTACCTACTCAGGAAAACAACATCCTACACCAAAATTCTTCTCAGAGATGCATTGAGTTGCATATGAAGTTGTAAAGCAGATCTCTAGAATAATAAAAACAAAAGTCTTTTTATAATAACCACATAGATAATTATCATGAAAGACCCTTTTGAAAGCCATGAAAACAGTTTCTTATGTTTCTCCCAATTGATCTACATCTGCATATTTTACATAGACTTGGCCTCTAGGTCATATAGATCCTAATAGACGCACACAAACTATTAGACCCTGTTCTACTAGTTCACAAGATAAAGTAAAGATTCTTCTGAACTCTGAAACCACCGCTCACTTATGAAAACATACTTGCATTAATGGTGAATTCTAAAACAAAAAGATCTTTCATGTGTTTAAGTAAATATCTACATTTCAGGAAAAAGTATGTGTGTATACACTATAAATAGATTTATATGCTATTATATATGGATGTATATATTATAATTGGATATAATATATAGTTGAGATATAAATATAATTAGCCTTGGTTTCAGTAACTTATATAGCTTTTCACTTCATTAACTCAAACTCACCAGGTATTACTGAATACTCTAAGGATAAAAGCACAATTCAGGTTACCCTCTGGTTTATTTTTCACCTTGTATTTGCCCTTTAATTTTCTTTTCCTTTATTGCCAGTTACTGATGCATTTGTTTTTTGTTTTTGTTTTTTGTGGGTTTTTTTCTTCATTTTTTTTTATTACATAAAGTATTACAAAGATTAGTACATATATCTCTTTTTGTCTTTTTCTTTTTTTTTCTTCTTTTTTTCTTTTTTTTTAATTTTTTTAAAATTATTATTACATAAAGCTTTACAAAGATTAGTACATATATCTCATTTTCTCCTTGCCCTTCCTCCCGCCTCCCCTACCCCCCAGTGTTTTGTGTCCATTGGTTATGCTTAAATGCATACACAAAAGTCCCATGTCTGATCTGTTACCCCCCCGCCATGTCCCTGTCCTTGTTGATGCATTTGTTTTTAAGAAGAGATTGGTCAGGAAATCTAGTCTATGATACTGTTATAATCAATATTGTGTTTTATAGTTTCTTTTAAAATAAAAGTATTAAATGTGACATCATAAACATGTATAATTAGGTTCTCTATCCTCTCCATGCTTATAGGGAATAATATGTATTCTCTTTGTGTCAGGGCAAGTTATTTAACCTTTATCTCTCACTTAAAGAATAACCCTTGTGCTCATTTCATAGGTTTGCAGTGAAGTTTAAATGAGTTAATACCCATAAAATGTTATAGTGTTTGACATAAGAGTCAGCATGCTGCTAAAAGCATTGCTATTGTGATCTTTATATGTATACCCTATTCAGGGGGAAAAAATGACAACTATAGCTCTCTGTTAATGAATGAAACCCTATTCAAAGACACATATCCATTTACTAATTGGAAACAGAAGTGTGAACAGAGTTTGAAAGAAATATTTGTTAAGAAAGTGCCAGAAATTTTCAACAATGTAAATAACATGAAACAGTGAATCTGTGTGTGATGTGCATTTGAAATCAAGTAGTAATAGTAATAGAAAAATCAGAGAATGCTATGAGAAAAGAAATAGAGTGCAAGGGAAATCAATTAATACAGGATTGTTAACACATTATTCCAGAATAGTTGTTTTATGAGCTGCAGTGTTTTGGATTGGCAAGCAGCTGTACATTCTGTATAAAAGACATAAACACTTTAATATCGAGTACTTAATGCCTTTGTTTCATGTCCTTTCCATTGTGATACTTCATATTCTGAGACGTAGGGGATTTGAACAGGTGATTTGTAAAGAATTGTAAACCATGAAATTTATGTCAACAAAACACTATTATACTGGTTGCTGAGTAGAAAACTAATTTGGTGAGCCATTTGGATCACATTCTCGAAACAGTAAGTGCATGAAAGTCAGGTACAGCAATAAATGGAAAGTCTAAGGATTGCAAAGAGTATAATAAAGAGACACACGTTTTCTGGACGTTCCGTTGTCATCCGTTGCCTCTACTCTTGTGGATGATGATAATGATGAAGAAAGTCTTTGCCTCCTTAATAACCTTCATCACTGGAATAAAAACAGATCTTTTTTAGTATTTTCTTTCCTTGATTTTTAAAACGAATCTTTGATGACTGAAAGGTGACTTAGAAATGGTATCTCAGAAAGCAGAGGGCGGCTTGTTCACACATTGGAGACAGGCCTGGGTGACTTATATTTGCAGCTTCCCACCGCGTTATGGAAACACAAGCTAGGATTGGCCTGGAAAAATTACACTCTGTCGTTCTCTGGATGTGCACATCCTCAAGGCCCAGGCTGCCAAAACAAACAGGCACCATCAGATTCCTTTCCATCTCCCACATAAGAGTGGCCTTATTGAAGATGACCTCTAGAATGGTGAGAAAGGACTCATTCACCCATCGCTGCCATTGCCCTCCCCAGATTCTCAGACCCTCACTTGAACCCTGCAGGGATGCAGACAATCAGCAAAGGAATGTTTTTGTAAACACCATTTTTCAGACAGTTCTTCATCAGTGAAAAATGAAGACATACTGAAGCCTTCTTCTGCCTGGGCTGTTATGGGCTGCTTCAAGGAAGTCAGAGAAGTTGGTATTTTGAATGTCTCTTAGCTGTTGAGCATGGGTTTTATAGATCTACATATACAAGCGAATATATTTAATTTAAAAATACTCATCTGCAGGACCTGGGATTTTTCCTTTGCTGTCAAATAAGAGAATATTAAGAGCTGAAAAAGATCTCAGAGATTAATTAATCCAAAATTTTTTCCATCTAAAACATGCCTTGCTTGTAGCCCAATAATTTCTAACTACTCAACAAAATGCTTACTGTGTAAATTTTTTTAATATTTTCATAAATTTACCTACTATTCCTCAACAACTTTGAGTACATTTCTTTTTAAAAGGCCATGGACCTAAGTAACATGTTACTAATTACACTGAGAAATTCATTCTGATGCATATGTATGGTCAGACCAGTGAGAAAATACTTTGAAGTTAAATGAAGAAAAATACATGATTAAATATCAGCAATACAACTATCATTATTATAACCACCTGATTCTAAGAGCATTTTTTTTGTCATCTTTTACAGCTCATAAGCCAAAAGCAAGCATTCCTCTCATAACCTGATAGATTTTAAGTTCTTCACTCGATATCGTGAAGAACAGAAGGAATGACAGGCAGCTCTCGCTCATGCTCACAGAGAGCTGACAGAAGCGGAGACATTGCAACGCATTCATGAGTCAGAGAACAGGATGCTTTTTATATGAGAGAATGACTAATTACACAGCAGCTATCCATAGGGAATCTGGGGGGAAAGGGAAATCAAGAGTAATTGGGGTAGACCTTACAGATGAAATGGCATTGGAGTTTGACTTCGGCTGCAAAGGGAAATCTTTTGTTTTTACTCCATTTAGCATCTTCTTCAGCCTAGAGAACCTCCTCAGCATGAACTGGCATTAAAGAGCCAGTTCTGACCATTTCGCCAAATGAAATGGCCAACAAGAGAATAATGTGAGCCCTGACCGGTTTGGCTCAGTGGATAGAGCGTCGGCCTGCAGGCTGAAAGGTCCCAGGTTCGATTCTGGTCAAGGGCATGTACGTTGGTTTCAGGCACATCCCCACTAGGAGATGTGCAAGAGGCAGCTGATCGATGTTTCTAACTATCCCTCTCCCTTCCTCTCTGTAAAAAAATCAATAAAATATATATATATTTTTTAAAGAGAATGATGTGGGTTTAGGAGGCCACATATCCCCTAGCCATTAATTGGGTCTTTTGGTCCCTAAGTAGTAGTATTTCACTTACCAGTTCTGTTTTCTAAGTTTAAATACAACACCGGGTGAAAAGAAATGTAGGTGTAGAAGCAGAAACACAATGAGGTAAAAGTCATAAGACTTGTTCAATTGCAGTATTACATAGTGAGTTAGCACCAATACTCTAAGTGTGCTTTTCAGATTTTCCATATTAAGTATTGCTTCAGTAGTTAGCATATAAAAACTGTCTTATAACTTATTGATGTTAGCACACAGAATTGGCAAAAACAAATTCAGAAGATAAAAGATTTTGACTGAAGTTTCTTCAGCAGCAAAGCATAGCATATAAGAAAAGTACTGACCATCCTATGATATGAGAGCCTTTATAAAATCATACCACACATATTTAATCATATGTGCAAGTCAGCACACTCACCATTCAACCCAACAAACTTTCAGATTTGTTTTAAATATATCCTATTAGTTTATTCAAAGGCAGATTACATTTACTTTTTATGAAATGAAAAGATATGTCATTTATTAAAATCAGGGCTAAATATACATATCTTTATAGTACATAGACATATATAGTAGTATATAAATCTATTTCTAGCATACACACACATTTTCCTGTAATGGAAATATTGACTTAAACACACAAAAGCCCTTTTTGTTATAGAAGTAACCATTAAAGCAAATGCTGTCATAAGTGACTGCTGGTTTCAGGGCTCAAAAGAAATCTCCATCTTGCAAATGAGTCAAACAGGATCTAACTAAACATGTGCATCTAGAAGGATCTTAGACAAAGTCTATGGAATACAGTAACTGGTGCATCAGTTATCTATTGCTACGTGACAAATTCCCCAAAACACTTGACATAAAACAAGAGTGATTGTTTATGAGCTCTCGCCATTTCTGTGGTCATGAGTTTGCACAGGGAGCATAGGGACAGCCTGTCTCCATTTCGAGGTGTTGGGGTCCTCCGCTGGAAGACCAACGGTTGGAAGTGGAATTATCCAGAGCCTCTTTTACTCCCATCGGTGAGTCTGCTGGGGACAACAGCTGGTGCTCACCAGGATCTTAGCTGAAGCAGCCAACCAGAACATCTGTCTGACTTTTTCACAAATGAAAGTTGGGTTCCCAGAGCAGGTTTCTTGGAGGGAAAAGCGGGGCCAAAGCCACATCTCCTTTATGACCTCGCCTCGGTAGTTACATAGCATCATTTCTATGTACTATGTTGACTGGGGTTTTCACAAGCTCCTGCCCTAACTTAAGTAACAACAGACGTAAATACAGGTCAGTAGTTACTCCTGGTTAAGGAGGAAAGGTGAGCCAATATGCTGAGAGAGGCCTTCTGAGCTAATGGGTCATGTTCTGTTTTTGAACAGGGGGATAGGGATCATGGGAGAATTTTCCCTGCGTCTCTTCTCCAACCCCTCAAAATGCACCTTATCATGTCCATCCCACGGGAATCGCTGTTGTTCTAAATTTAAAGTTTCTCCATCTGAGTATGTCATCATAGACTATCAATCCTCCAGGCCCTGACTATTTTGTCTTATCTTTCACTTTCCAGCCACTTGATTTTCATTACAAGGCAATTTTTTTCATTGTAAAAAAAAAAAAAAAAGAGTAGGCCCATACCAGTTCAGATTAGTATGCTGAACCAAAACTGTTCCATTTTGGACTGGTTCACATAAAACCTTGGCTTTTTAAATCCGATCCTTTCATCTGTGTACTTGGCTTTTGTTGTTTTGTTGTTATTGTTGTGTTTCTTGGCACGCTTCTGTCTATTCCTTGAGAATAAGGCCATGAAAACAATTCCTGAAATGTCGCTGAGTCTGGAGATCTCTCTTGAAAGCTAGAAAGGAAAATGTATTTTGCACATTTGAAAGGCTGGAAATAGCTACTCAGGCTCTGGGTTTATACTGATTTCTGATTTTTAAACTTCTTCCAAAGGTATTGGATATAGAAACTACTAAAATCTTTGGAGGCGTTTACTTATCTTAATTACATATGATTTTGGTCATTTCCTTGAAGGGCATGTCTAGTTAGTACTGCTTTGTGCTTCACATTCTCTTTGGCTAAAGTACATTCCTGAACTTTTCTATCAGAACATATTCCTTGTGTTCCAGTCTGTCAACAAGTATTTGTTGGACAATTCTTGTTGCCAGGCACTATTCCAGGCCCTTGGTATTCCATAGTCAACAAGATTCCCATTATTCCTGCTGCTATGAAGTTATGGTCCTAGTGATACTGGTGATTAAACAAAAACCTTTGGTATTATTTTATTTAAATACCAAATAAAATTATTTTATTATCATCTTGAAATTTTTTAGGATGATTAACTCCTTTGCAACTTCCTACTTATATTTTTTTAATGATAGTTTGATTAACCAGCTGTTCTCAACCTGTGGGTCACTATTCCTTTGAGGGTTGAACGACCATTTCACAAGAGTCGCTTAAATACATCCTGCATATCAGATATTTACAGTATGATTCATAACAGTATCAAAATTACAGTTATGAAGTAGCAATGAAAATAATTTTATGGTTGGAGGTCACCACAACATGAGGAACTGCATTAAAAGGTCGCAACATTAGGAAGGTTGAGAACCACT
The DNA here is from genome assembly GCA_004026665.1 of Murina feae. Classification (NCBI taxonomy): domain Eukaryota; kingdom Metazoa; phylum Chordata; class Mammalia; order Chiroptera; family Vespertilionidae; genus Murina; species Murina feae. Next base: position 20,932 of record PVJC01014484.1, read on the forward strand.
GGATTAACTGATCTATTTAGAAATGTAGGACAGAACTTAACTGGGGGGGAGGGGGAATGTACATAGACTAAATGAAAATAACATGAAAAATAACACTATGAATTTAATAATAAGTAGGCCTAGGTGACTATAGGTAATCTGTGAGGCAGCCATTTCTTCCATATGCTAAACATGGGTTTCATGAAGTGAGAGAGATCCAAAGGCAGAGCCATGCACCTTGTTTTCTGTATAATGTACATTTCAAACAGGATGTTGAGGCTTCCTTTTTTGAGAAAATATTATTTCTTACTTACATAGAGGAAGCTTAACATTTAGTAAGAGTTTGTCATAAATGATAAAGTATTGATGCCTTTTCATGCTGTGAGCGGGTCATAAAATTACCATAAATATTCAAGTCTCAAAGATGATAAAATCCATGCTGCAAATATTTTCAGGAGATGCATAAGGTCTGTGTCCATTGTATAAACAAGTGAGATAGTTTAAATGATTCTCTCGCACTTATGAATCTTCTTTTTCCCAGCCTCAAATAATGCTGCTTCTCTTGCTTCCCAATTCTCTTCCAAACAATGGAGGGAAACAATGATGTTCAATAAGACTGATTTGCAATCCTACATGTATACATTCTTTACTTCTTTTCTGGGATCACTGCAAAATAAGTCAAGTCTACTAAGTTTTAGAAATGTAAATGGCTTTCAAAAAATGCTCCCTCTGGTAAAATTAACAGTAAGACGGAAAATGAATTACCCCTGGACTGTTTTTTTCTCTCCTGTAAAAACATTGAAAATTGACCGGAATTCGGTATTTAAGCCATTTTTCATATGGAGATAACTTTCCAAGTAACCTTGAAGCAATTTGGAAGCTAGTCCTCTTTTAATTAATTTTTCTAACAGTTTTGTGGAAATGTTAACCTTCTTAAACTGAAGGGCATACCTCAGTTTTTTCTAATTATCTGTTTATATACACTATATGTGTACGTCTGCATGTATATTTGTGTATGTATATAAATATATGTATATACATAATATTTATTTATAGAAGAACAAAGCAGATCTGAGAGAGAAAAACAGACAGTTTATTTTGCTGTCTCTACTCCTAAATACTATCAAAACATCCTCCTTTGCTACCTATTCAAACATTGGCAAATTACTTAGCAACAAGCGCATATATTTGTGGTGTATTTTTTTAGTTACCACATCAGTGTCAAGGATAAGAAATATTATCAGGTATGTATCTTCCAAAAATACCACATTATCAAAAAAATAATATCACACCAACTAGGTCAACCATTCATTAAAGTCTGGGTTAACAGCAATCACAGACGAATGTCAAAAAAAAGTAGAGAAAAGCACAGAGAAAAGCACTCTGTCTGCAGTAGAGCAGTTACTAAAGTTGGATATGAAAGAGGAAATTGCTTCCTCTTCAAGTGTTTTTCTTTTAATCTTTAAGCATTCATTCATTCAACAAATGTTTGCTAAGTGTCTACTACATTAAAGGCACCGGGGCTAGGCAGTAGGGGAAACAGGGAGCTGTTCAATGGGTACCGGGATGCAGTTGTTAGATGAATAAGTTCTAGAGCTCTGCTGTGCAATACAGTGCTTGTAGTTAGCAATACCTGTATTGTGCAGTTCAAAATATGTCAGAAGAGTAGCTCTCCTGTTAAATGTTCTTACCACAACACACACACGAACACACACAAACACACACACACAAACACACACACACACACACACACAAACACACACACACACACACACACACGAACCCACACACAAACACACACACAAACACACACATGAACACACATACACGAACCCACACACAAACACACACACGAACACACACACACGAACACAAGGAAACTTTGGGAAGAGTTGTATATGTCTATTACCTTATGGTGGCAATGGTATCAGGAGTGTGTGCATAGGTCCAAACTTATCAAAATGTATACATTAAATATGTGCAGTTCTTTGTATTTCAATTATACCTCAATAAAGCTGTTAAAATTTTTTTAAAAAAAGGAAAAAGACACTGCTCTTGGCATCTGGGATCTAGTAATAACAAACAGTGTCTGGCTTCATGGCTCTAATTGTCCTGCAGAAAGTAAGCATAATGGAATATCGGGTAGTGCTAAAACTGCAGGTGACACATCTTAAGTTTGAAGCTTATTGACATCATCATCACATTAGCAATGGCCTTACCACATTAAAATTACATTTATTAGCCAGTGTGGCTCTGTGGTTGAGACATGACTTACAAACCTGGAGGTCACAGTTGAACTTCCAGTCAGGGCACATGACCGAGGTGTGGACTCAATCCCCAGTGAGGAGACAGCCAATCAATGATTCTCTCTCATCACTGATGTTTGTATCTCTCTCTCTCTTCCTTTCTCTCTGAATATATATATATATATATATATATGAATAATGGCCAAGTACTACGCAAAGCAAGGTAAAAGATACTATCTCTGCACTCTGGAGGTATTTGATGCAGAGATGAAATTGCCACAAGTCAACAAAGGAACATTTAATAGTTTTACAAAGTTCATTTCTAATCAATAATTGGTACTATTGAATATGAGACTACAATTATACTAGTAGAAGGAATAGGAAGTGTTCTGTAGGTTGCCTCTCATTCCATAAGTCACAAATGGACTTCTTCAAGTTTTCACCAAAAAAGGAACAGATTCACTTAAGTCAGGCAGTCGATCCAATGTCTTTCCCTTACTTAACTATTTCAAGAGCTCTTCGATAAGCCTTTGACATCAGAGTTGGCATGAACAAGGCAGCCTCCTTCCTGGGATTAAGGCCCATCCCCAGGATCCTTACTGTTCTCTTCAATGTTGTCATGCTTGCCAAGAAAGTTCCAGTACAGCAAGAGGGCATCATGAAAATCAAACACAGAAAAAAGTATAGTTAGGTCTCATGTGAACTGAACCTGAGTAATGGAAACCCTACACCTTCCTACTCATGGCCATTAATCTATGCTCCATATTATGACCTTGCAAATTACATAATAACAATAGGCAGACTTATTTAAAATTCCCAAGAAATAATGAAATCGACATAATACATTTCTAGTTGGGCAGAGTCTTTTGTATCAGGTGATATCATAGGGTGCTAGTCAGACAATGAATTACTGTTCCTTAGGTCATGTGTCAATGCACGATACAATTAGCTATAGAAGTGTTCCCTGTCTACAGCCATACCACCCTGAATGCACCCAATCTCTTTTGATCTCAGAAGCTAAGTAGGGTCGGGCCTGTTTAGCACTTGTATGAGAGAAGTATATCCTATATGAATCATGTGGCTGCAGCTAAGTGCTATGAACAATGAGTTTCTTAAGATGAGGTAGTAAGTAGGAAAGGAAATGAAAAATGTGAGTATCCAGCCTGGCCAGTATGGCTCAGTGGTTGAGCATCATTCCATGAACCAAGAGGTCGCTGGTTTGATTCCCTGTAAGGACACATGGCCAGGTTTGGGGCTTGAACCTCAATCGGGGGCATATAGGAGGCAGCCTATCAATGATTCTCATCACTGATGTATCTATCTCTCCCTCTACCTTCCTCTCTGTGGAATCAATAAAAACATATTTTTTAAATGTGAGTATCCATATTAAGTGGAAACATGCCACCTGGAATCAACCACAGAATAATCCACTGAATTATCAGATTAATTGCCTATCCTACAGTGCAGGATCTCAAGGTGGTGGGAAAGAGCAGGAAAAAATAATTGGAGGGAAGGAGAATAAAAGAGAGGAGCAGAAATTAAGTGAACTTCTCAGTGCAGAGGGACATGCTCGGATAGTAAGTAAATGAGTGGTTCTTTGGGCATAGAAGGATAGCACAGGAGGCTGGGCCACCTGCAGGCTGAGAAGAGGCTTACTATCATGGAGAGTGGCTGTCAGAGTCGGGTGCATATAAAAACCACCTTTTCCCCTTTCTTAATTTTACCAGAAGCCAAACCTCTGTGTGTGACACGAAATGGCAAATTTTCCATTCTTATCAGGATGCTTAACAACACAGATATAACCTTAATGTCCGTGGATAATAAAGCAAGGACAGGAATACAAGCATAAAACACATAAATAAATAAGCCACGGAATCTTTCCAAGACCAAAGGGGCAGTGAACGAATACTAACAGGAGTGAGCCTAACACATCTCCTCAAGACACATAGTTCTTCCTGGACACGGTCAAAGGCTCCGATCCTTGTCTTCTCCAGGAAGGGGACATATGCCTGCCAGTAAGACTATTTACCGTGCACTCTACGAGACCCCATGCTTTCCAGAGGGTCCAGCTCCGTGCTAAAAAGCACAAGGAAAAGCAAATGGTTTGGAAAGAAAAGTTGTTGATGTCTCTTTTCCCCAAAGGTCCTTCAAGCAATAAATGAACACACACAATCTGTGTTTATTTTCTTTTAAATATGTTTGTGAAAATATTGTGTGATCCAAGATATGTGTTTTCAATTTTGCTTGTCATGCCCTGGCCATGAGTGATGTATTTTATCCATATTCATAACCACGCACAAACTTTCTATTCATAGCTCACGCTGCAGCATAAATGCTGGCGGCGAGGAGGAATTTCCTTGCGTGGCCCGCGCATGGCAGTCCTCTCCCAGAGGCTGGCTTCCGATCAATGTTTGCATTCTTCCCTCGGCTCGGGTTAAATGTAAAGCAGTGCGGTATCTGCGCCTTCTTTCAAAAAATTAACTGCGTTTACATGTCCGGGGAGGGCAGGACAGCGTGTTCATAAGCTCTTGCTAACTTCAGGAATGTCTAACCTGATTTCCTGTCATAAATATTCCTTTTTAAAAAAAAGGCTTTAGAAATATATGCCAGTTCAAACTCAGTGCATACCCTTCCAACACCAGCTCTCTGTGGCAGTGGGAAGCCAGGACCGCAGCCCCCAGTGCCCAGCACCAGCAGGTCATGGGCATCCCCGCTGTTCTTTGCTTCGCCCTCAGTGTGAGGGAGCCATTCCCCTGGGGTTTCTCCTGGGTGGCAGGAGCAGAAGTGTGGGTGGTAGCTCAGTGGGTGTGCACAGCTTGGAGAGGAGGCATGTTTACGAAGGGATGGCTTCAAAGCTGTCTCAGAGAGGAAGTATCTGTCCCCAGGTCCACCCCTGCTCTAGAGAACAGGCTTTTAGTTCAGGTAGGAATCTTGGTTGGAGCTTCCTCGCTTGATTGGCGACTGCCAGATCCTCTCCTTTGCATTTTGATGAGGAGGCACTGGCTCATCACAGGTTCCTCCTGCTGCCCAAGCTTGCAGGGTGCCACGCCATGCGTGCCTGTGGGCTCTGGAAGTGAGTGAAGTTGCCTCCTAGGTTCAAACAGTGAGCCCAAGGCATTTCATTTCTCAGAGTTCTTCACCCAGTTACATCTTCCCACTTGGCGTCCGTTCCCGGGGCTGCCAGTCAACTGAAACTGAGAAGCTATGAAAATATACACAGGAGAGAGACGTGAGGAAGGGCATCGGTTGTTCCCCTGGAACCCAAAACCATGTGTGTCTCTGTTTTCTTCTTCCTTCCCTTGCTTGGCAGTCCCGCCCCAAATCAGATACCCTCCTGCTTCCCTTGCTTTGCCCTCCTTGGGAATGCAGGGTCAACTTCGGAGAGCAGCAAAGGAAGCCCCTAAATGCCCTCAGCTGCCACCACAGCGCTCCTTCTTGCTGGCATTTCTCTGGGGTGAAACAGGAGCGAAGCCGGCTGTTTCCCTCCGTACATTTCCCAGGTGCAGCTCTCAGGTTTCCAGCAGTGCAACTCAGGAAGATCCTGTTTTTACTGTTAAACTTGGATTCATTCATGAAAGGTTGTTGCAATCGCTGTTTAGAGTGTTTTCAAACAGACTGGCACCAAGTTAGTAACATAGATCAAGGCCAGCTGTGTCAACAGAGGCTAAGGAATTTGAATGGCCAATTCATTGATGATATTTATAACTCAGACAGAAAACACATCAGTAATTATCACAAATAACAGGTAGAAAAGGTAGATCTACATTCTGCGTATACCAAAGACAACTTCATATTAATTCAGCCCTCATATTAATAACTTACACTTGTGTGTTTCCAGGAGCAGTCTACATTCTGTTTTCCTCATCAATTGTCATGTATCTTAGAAAGGTTAATGAGCAGCTACTTTTTTCTGGGAACACAGAAAATACCAGTCAGAACGATGGGGCTTTCTTTCTTAAACCAACAATTATGATACAATGATATGTAATGTAATTTAGAAGGTGTGCTTAATGTGCTATGGAAGGAAGAGGTCTACATCTAAGTCATATTGGAAAGTGGGGTGTCAGGAAACTTTTTCTTTAGAAGAGAACTTTAGTTGACTCTTGACTGATGGATAAGATTTACCAGGTTTGGATGGGGTAAGAAGTTTAACGGGTTGTTCTAGCATGTGCAAGGATATTAATATGGAAAAGTATTAGGAATCTGAAGAATTCATAATATGCTCTTTGGGAACACCAGGAGTTAAGGTGGGAGAATTGAGTAACGGAATGATTGATTAAAACTTGGATGCTATTCTGTGGACTTGGCAATTATCTAACATTATCACCTTCCTAGGTGATAATGAAAGCCAATGAAAGATTTTCTCAAGAGAATTTTAGAAAAGATAATTACAGAAGTAACATTGAAGACTGATGAAGAAAACGAGAGGGATGAGGCTGGATTTAGAGAGGCTATTAAGTAGCTACAGCAAGTGGGTTTCAAAGAAAAATTACAGAGCTCTGAAGGGGAAATACTCTCAGAGTCCAGTGCCCAATTTGGGGGAAGGATAAATACATGAGTGAGGGAGATGTCAAGAATTATAAAAGGTTAGAGATTTTACCCTACCTGTGATCTAACAATTTACCTGCCATAGTTTCATGGATGCTAAGAGAAGACACTAGTCTCTTAAGTCAGAAACAAAGGACTGTTTATTACCAATAGCAGTAGCAGTAGCAGGGTATCTGCATTATTGTGCCAGTGTCTTGAACATCTATGTCCACATGGTGACACAAAGAAGGGTGAGATGACACCTACAACACAGTAGGCTGTAGTATGGGGAGACTGAGTTCCGGGAACCCAAGCCACATCATGAGCATTAAGCCTGCCTGCCCTTTTCTCTGGAGGGAGACACTATATCTGTCTTCTAAGACTGTAAGCAGATTTGTACTTTGCTCCAAAGAGAGACACTGCCTCTCTCTTTTAAGTCTCAGCACTCTCCACACATCCTTATAAAGATGATGCAAAACAAAGAGCACTTGGTGCTTGCTTGCAAGATTTGCAGAAATGCAAGACACCCAGGGAGAACTAACAGTCTCACAACAGAAAACACTCAGGAAAAGAAGCAGAATGTCTTCTAATTCTGTGGCATGAGCAACTAGGCGAGAGGACTGAAGGAGGAAGAGGAGAAGGTTTTGTTTCATGCATGTATCGGAGCCAAAATGGTAAAGAACACGACACAAATGAATTCTCAGTATCACAAGGAAGAAATATCAACTCATGTATGGCATTGGTAGGCCTCTAAGTTGGTCTTCACGATACTGTAGTGATGAACCTTCTTAACCAGTAGCACCCTTTCTGAAAGAGATTCAGAACTTTGCCAGGTTTGAACCAATGTCCAATTGAATATTGGTATACCTGTCCTTCTAGCTTCTGAGAAGAATCAGTGAGACCAACAAAAACCATTGCAAGAGCAGGACAAGCAGCAAATGCCTAATTCAGCCTTTGACACACTCTATGAGGAGCTGTAGATCCTTCTCAAATTTTCCCAGACCAAGGACAGGAACAGGTTGTCTCAAGATAATTATTATTCACATGGCATCCTCCAAATGAAAAGAAAGACCACTGAGTTTGTTGTGGACTGAAGTTATCATTTGGGAAACTCTCATACATGTATTTCCAACTCCACTGTAGCACTGACTTCTATGGTTTGTAATTTTTTGGTTATAATCGTTCATCTGTTCCAATAAACCACAAGTTTCTAGAACTAGGGGATATCTTGTTCATCTTTATATTTTCTCACACTCTATCTTCAGTCTGACTAGATTATATAAATCAGAAGTGAGAAGTCATTTTATTTTAAATTTAACATTTGCACCTTAGAAACTTTTGTCCTCCATACCATATAGCTTGGAAACCATACAATAAGTCAGATTATCTTCAGAAATTAAGTAGAATTGCTGAGGCAGTTCCTATAAGCAAGATTTAGATAGTCTTTCTTATGTGCCATTAGTATTTTATTCATGGGTGAACATAATCTCCTCAAACCAAAAAAAAAAAATGAATCACTGTAATCCATATTTTCATTTCTAAAAGTCATCAATGGCTTTGGCTACTTTGACAGAACAATAAGTAGATTTGTAAAGAAAATAGTAAAATCACTATATTAATATACAGATTATTGTATACAATTTTAATTGCTCTGAATTTTAACAGCCCAATTATCATGTTTCTTTCTGTTAGCCTTTTAAAAGATGTAATCTATTTACTTGTGTTCATGTTTTGCAGTCGCTCCAGCTTGCCTAAGCCCCAAGGTCTATGTCAGTAAAACCATGACAGCATTATAAAGTAATTTTGGTATTACACAGAGAACAATCCATAGTTTTGTATACCACCACTGACTTACATCTAAAAACTCAAGGTCTACTGTTGTTCCATAGGTGGAATGCTAATAACAAAGTCAATCTGACAGGAAAGGAGGGGAGAGTTTTTAGACGCTTGATTGGGATGGTTTGGAACAGGGTTATAGAGTCTTGGTTACAGATTTTCTTAAATCAAATACTTCCCTAAAGCATTCAGCTATTGTATTAGTTTCCTAGGGCTGTTGTTCCTGGTCTGAATTGTATTCCAAATACATAAGGTTGCCAAGTAGATGAGTTCCTTAATAGACCAGGTGCTGAAATAATGAGTGCATTTACTTTGCACCTGTACAATTATGCTCACCTGCACATTTCAAACAGAGCCTGGATCTGTGTAGTGGTTAAAAGGCTGAGCTCTGTAAACTGGCCTGACTGCTTTCTTAACCACTTAGCAGCTTTGTGACTTTAGGCAAGTTGTTTAACCTTTCCATGCCATGATTGTCTCATCTATAAAACAGAGGTCATGATAGTACCTAACTCATGGGGCCAGTGTGAAGATTCAATACATAGAATGCATAGCACCTTGCCTAGCACAGACAAGGAACCCCATGAATGCTCACTTTTATTAAACTGTTATTGCAAACCTAGAATTGTGGATCCTGAGTGTTAAATCACTAAGTTGATTAATATCCAAGTTTCATCTGAATTCTGCTTCCTGGAAAGAACTTTTCTAAATGTAATTGACCCTCTCTTTAACCAGGGGAACTTTGATGTCCTTTTCTTTTGGTGTTTATCCAATTACAGTCATGGGAAAAAGCTCTATAGAGCGCAAGAACTATAGTATTGATCACCGCGATCTAAAGCACCCACATTGAAAACCAATTAAAAACTAGTTGTGAATTGAGAGTAGACATATGTTTATGTACTAGGCAGCTCTTTTACTCAAAAGGCATATGTACAAGTTACATCTTGAGGAACATCCCTACTTAATAATAATCTTACAGAGAAAATCTTGTCCTGGGAGTAATGTTTAACAGAAATATAGTTTTCCAAGTGCTTTTTGTGGCTGTTAAACCTCAGGCCTGCAAGTCAGGAGAAAAAAACAACCACCCCGAAGACGGTGACTTTCAGTAATACCCGCAGGACTTTTCCTCTCACACCCAGACCTTTCTCCAAGAAAAGGAAAATCAATCCCTGCAGGGGATTTTCCAGGTTGATCTCCTTCCATGCTGCCCTGCTCTGGCAACTCTCGCTGACAGCCCACATGGAAAATGTTGAAACTTTTATAAGGGTGCTCTTCCAACTACATCAAGCTGAGGCCTTTGGAATATCTTTGATATCCCTACCCTTTTTCATACTCTTTCAAGTCTCTCAAGTTAGGGGAAGGATGTGGATTAAAATGCGTAACACTTGATCACTGGTAACTGGTCTGTTTGAATCATTGCTTACAGGTTATAGTCTTAGACAGTTCATGTTCTATAAAAATATTCATGAACTCCACTCAAAAAATGGGTTATGGCTGAAGAAGAAAGGTTGCCCTCTATGGGGATCTGTATTGTGTGGTCACTTCTAAAGACAAAACGTGGTCTTTGAGGGAAATTTAGAGAGAAAGAGCTTCATGTTAGGTACAGGGGAGGAGGTGGGAAGAGGAGCATCGCTGTGTTGAGAGGAACTTGGCTTTTGAAGAAAGTACTACCTGCATGCACCCAGTTTCTTGATTTGCAAACATGCCCTTCCCCACCCCACCTCAGCGGCTCTCCTTCCCTGATTTACCTCTGAGGAGACACTCTCCCTTCGAACCTTTCCTAGCCTGCTCTCTTGGCTACAAGACAACCAAGCTAGGCTGGTCTCTTTGCTCCACCTTGTGGCGACATCTAAACACCTTTAAAAACGGGGCTCTTTTGTTCCTTTTACTCAGAAAGATTCCCAAAGCTTTCACGTAGCTCTTCCTTTTCTAATTAAATGTGTGTTTTTTTAAACACCATTTAAGGTAACCAAAAATTTCTTTTATATTATTAAATACTGTAACAAATACTATTTTGTACTTGGGTAGGACAGGTGGTTAAGGTTGCCTTACCACCCTTCGTACTTGTGCATTCTTAGCTTTAAGCTACTAATTAGCAATCTAATCTAATAAAAGAGTAATATGCTAATTGTGTCACTCTGCTACATCTCAAGCCATGCCCACCAGCCAATCAGAGCGACTATATACAAATTAACCCAACTAGGATGGCAGCCGGCAGCCACAGAGCTAGAGCAAACAGGAGGCTTCATTGCCCCTGCGATGAAGGAAGCTGCCTGCCTAGGAAGGCTGTGGCCTCTGCTCAAGGCAACTAAGTTTCAATTATAGAAGATAAATAAACCTCAGATACCTGCTTCCAACCAGCCTCACTGGGAGCTTGGATTGCTGGGGGCCATGGCCAGCCTGCAAATAGCCATCAGCTCCTCACCCAGGATGGCCACACCCTCATGGGGTGAGGGTCCCTGCTGAGGGGCTTGGCCAGCCTGAAAACAGCCCTCAGCCCCTCACCCAGGCTGACCAGCATCCCAGCAGAGACCTCCACCCTGATCTGGGACACCCTTCAGGGCAAACCAGCCAGCCCTCACCTGTGCACCAGGCCTCTATTCTATATAATAAAAGGGTAATATGCAAATTGACCCTAACAGCAGAACAACTGGGAATGACTGGTCACTATGACACACACTGACCACCAAGAGGCAGACACTCAATGCAAGAGCTGCCCCTGGTAGTCAGTGCACTCCCACAGGGGGAGCTCTGCTCAGCCACAAGCCAGGCTGATGGCTGCCAGCATAGCGGTGGTGGTGGGAGCCTCTCCCACCTCCTTAGCAGCGCTAAGGATGTCTGACTGCAGCTTAGGCCTGCTTCCCGTTGGCAAGTGGACATCCCCCGAAAGCTCCCAGGCTGTGAGAGGGCACAGGCCAGACTGAGGGACCCCTCTGAGTGCACAAATTTTTGTGCACCAGACCTCTAGTAAACTATTATAATGTAAACTTATTTTTCTGTTGAAAAAAATTAAAGCAGAACTACCATGGAATCAGTAAAAATAATATGAAACATATGCAATAATAATAAAATTTTAATGTAAGAAAGATATGGAGAAGGAATCATTTACTGGGCTTTCTACGGGCTGCTTGTGGTTTCAGAAATTTACACGTCACCTGAAACACAAGAAAATTAGCTGCTCTCCTGTTTTCCTAAGCAAAAGCTTCCTCAAACACTCTACAATAATCATAGGCCTGGTATTGTCTCATCCCTTCCAATAAAACTCTATAAATAATTAATATCTTCCAGCCCCTTTCTTCCCAAAGATTCAGTAGGTTGGAAACTATATGCTATAGTGGTTTTAAAGGGGCATGACACTGGATTTTTAGGTGGGCCATTTAGCCATTTTCAGTTGACAGTTCTCACACCCTCATTTGAAACCTTAATTGCTTTGTAAAGAAATAGACATTTTTAACTGAAAGAAAACCTGGCATTCTTAAAAACCAAGGAGAAAGTTAATCTACACTTTGTGGTAGAATGTCCCGATTTTTATTCTATGATTTTAAAATTAAACTTAGTTATCCAGCCAATAATGTCTAGTTTCCTAAGCCAACTGAATTAAGTCTAGGTTCTCAGAAAAATAAATGAAATGAAAGGAGTTGTTTTTAAAAAAGTAATTCTTACACCATAAAAGACAGCTGTTTTTCAAATATTTTTAACTGGATGTTTAATATCACCTATTATAATTTTGTTTTCTTCCTTTTTTGGAGACATTTTAAGCCGAATATAGCAACCGAAATCTACAGTTTGGCTCTCTTCTCTCCAGGCATTCTTATGTTCAATTCCCACTATTTTTAGCTTTATGTGGTTGTTCCAAGAACATACCTTTTCTCAGAAAGTAATATTTTCTCCACCTTCAAAGAGAAAATTTAGGAAAAGGTCAGAAAATGCAGATGCTCTAAAAATGTACTTGGCCTGCTTCTTCTCAGAACTTAAAAACAATTGGGTTTCTTCAGTGCAGTCACTAAAAAAAAAAAACAAGGAAACAGCAAATTCCATTGTCGTAACTATATAACTTAAACAATGATAAGCTATCCAACTTAGACCTCAGTCCCTTCAAACCACATATGTCCCTACTGTTAATTCACTTACTTTATTTTTTAGTTGGTCCCTTATTTTCACTGATTCTTACAGTCAAGACTGGTCTTGAAAATCTATAAAACATTAGCCCAAAAGACTGGAAGGTACCTGCCCAGCATGGCTCAGTGGTTGAGCATCAATCTTTGAACCAGGAGGTCTTGGTTTGATGATTCCCAGTCAGGGCACATGCAACCCGGGTTATGGGCTCAATTCCCAGTAGAGGGCATTCAGGAGTCTGCCGATCAATGATGCTCTCTTGTCATTGATGTTTCTCTCTCTCCCTCTCCCTTCCTTTCTAAGATCAATAAAAATATATTTTAAAAAAAACTTGAAGGGGACCAACGTTTTACCACCTTAAAACTGCCATTTTGGGATACTAATTCAAAGCTGGTTATTAAGAAACGAAAGACTCAGATAGAACTTTTGACCCTCCCCTTTCCTGATGGAAAGGACTGCTTCAGGAAGGAAATCTGAGGATGCCACCTTAGCCTAAATTAAAATAATTAAGGTAGATAGGAAGGCCCCAGGCAGGGTCCTGGTAGCTAGATCACCTTCTGTGACCCATTGAATCGAGAATGTGCCTGCCACCCTAACCAGTCTGGCTCAATGGATAGAGCGTCAGCCTGTGGACTCAAGGGTCCCAGGTTCAATTTCAGTCAAGGGCATATAGCTTGGTTGTGGGCACATCTCCAGCAGGGAGTGTGTAGGAGGCAGCTGATTGATGTTTCTTTCTCATTGATGTTTCTAACTCTCTCTCTCCCTTCCTCTCTGTAAAATAAATCAATAACATATATTTTTTTAAAAGAATTTGCCTGCCATGTGTGTTTTGCTCTTCCTCAATTACCTGTGAACTGTCAATTTTTACTTTTAAAATATAAGACCCAGGACCTCCTTTTCTCCTTTGTCCAAAATGACATACCCAATTTTCTCTCACTGTTTCGGGGGATTTTCATGCTTATGTGAATTTCTTATTCATAAGTATTAAAATTTTACTAGTATTTTCTCCTGTTAATCTGTCTCTGTTTATTTTATTATTTTATTAGCCCAGCTAGAAGAATTTAGAAGGTGGAAGGAAAAGTATTATTTTAGCCCCCACAGACTCCATTGCTCTCTTCAGCTTTTCTGTTTAAGATTAAGGGGAGCTTGGCAGGAAGATCATATATGACAAACTTGTAATAATCACGTAGGGTATGCAGTAATTGCGCTGTTTTATTATAGGGATGTGATGTAATGATCAATTGCAGGGTGTGACATCATGTAGTATGTGATATAATGAGTTATAAATAAATCAGAACAATTGATACTGTTATCAGTGGAGGTGGAGCTTCTTGGGGTGCCATGAGGGGAATAATTTCCTGAGGCTCCCATGAGAGGATAGCGTTTCTTGGAAAGCTTTATTGATGATATAAAATTAAGGGGGTTTCCCTTTGAGATCCCATCTCTGTCCATTTTGCCATGGAAGAGGTCCAACCTTGTCTTCAGAAGAGCCAGGATCAAGGCCACTGCCCTGAATTTCTGTTCCATATTAAAGCACAGTCCAATCCAGTGTCTGACAAGCTTGTGCTCCCAGCTGCAGTCCATTCCCTGGGGGATTCTGTACGGCTATGGGCCTTGCGGCCGCTTAAGACCACACATCAGGTAAGTGTGAGTCATGGAGCAAGAGAGAGAAGGGGGAATCAGAAAGCAAGAGTAAAGAGGGAGGGGAAATGCTCTGAGGAGTTTACCTTTCCTAGATTTCACACTCCCAGGAGCTCCACCCTCCTAGCCAATGATCTTTTTCCCAGGCTATACTGACAGACAAGCACCTTCCCTGCATCTCTTGACCTCACTTACTCATGTGCCTATCTCCCCTTTGTTGGACCCCTTCCCTCAGTGATCTACAGGGAATGGACTGGCGGTTCCTTGTGGAGAGTGAAGCTGAGCTTCCTGGATGACCATGCTGATGTCTGGCCTCCCGTTTGCTCTCTTCCTATTTTAATATTAATAAACTAGCTAATCGAGAGGAAACAAGATGGCGGCATAGGGTAGACACCGTATATGCAGCTGTGAACAACTATTTCAGAAAAACCACGAAAAGAACACATGGACACCACTCGCACCCACAGGACGGCTGGCTGAGTGAAAATCCTACAACCAGAGAAGAGTCTGAGACTCAGAGGAGTGGCAGAAGCAAAGTACAGAGGTACGGAGGCGTGCGCACAGGCTCGAGGAAGGGCTGGTACCGGAGGTCGTGGTTCTTTTCCAAAACGGAGAGAGCCACAAGCTCCCAGCAGCTCTGAACTCCACTTCCAGGTGAGTTTCGGAGGTCCCACAGACACCCAGAGAAGGGGGACTGATTGGCACCAGGAGGAAATCCAAAACGGGTTTCTCTCAGTGTTGCTTGCAGCAATTACCGTGGGACACAGAGACCTGGCGTCTCTCAGCGCAGCGCTGAAAAGCGCCATAGCTGTTTGCTCCACCCCGCCCAGCGAACTCCCCGAGGCCCCGCCCCTCCCAAGTGCATCAGAGGCTTCTGCAGCAACACCTCCTTAAAGATACAGGAGCCAGCCTCACCCAGTGGCCAGAGAGGGACTAACCTAAACAAAACAGATCCACAAGGAACACACTCAGGGCAGATGCAGTGAGCATAAAAGCTCCACTGTAACAACTCTTGCCCCATAAGGGTGTCTCCAGCACAGAAGTTCTCCCACTGTAGACACAGCTGACTCTCGTAACCAAGTGGCTTAGAGGTTAATCCCTCGCAGTGATC
>PVJC01014485.1:0-36458 GCA_004026665.1 Murina feae
GAGAAAGGTGGATTGGGGCCACACTGTAGAAAGTGAGGTGGGGACCACCTTCTGAGGAAGGCCAGGCCATGGGCCCAGGGCCCAGTCCTGGGTGCTGGGAGTCCTTTGCTGGAGGACAAGACCCTCTTTTCCAAACCTGTGAGGTCATAGCACCCATCCCCCGACCCCTCCCCCAGACGCCTGGTCACCAGGTAAAACAGGTGCAGGGAGACGAAGCCGTCATTTTAGGCAGAACTCCTTCCCCCCCAGCTCCGAGGCGTCCCGGAAAGGCCTGCTCACACTTTTAACTCGGACCCAGCTTGGAAAGCAGCTGGACTCTACACGTTTTTTTCTAATCAGGCTTTAGAGAGAGCTCTCAGGAAGGAGCCTGACTGATCATAGATTAAAGAGATCACATGTTCCCCTGCTTATTGGAGCTGGAGTTGAGGAAGGATTCCATACGCATACACTGAGGTTCTGGGTAAGACCGTGTTGTTTAAAAGCTTCACTACTAAACACGGTTTTTAAAAATCTTTATTTAACCCCCAGATGGTCCAGCCCTCTCATTGAGTGAGGAATCACAGGCCCAGAGATGGCCTGGAGGTCACTTGAGGCCACACAGCATAGAGTGACAGAGTCAATCCAGCCGGGGGCCTGGGGTTGCTGCAAACCAGCCCAGTGCCCTTCCACACCGCAAGGTTGGCTCAGCGTGGAGCTGCCGTGGCCTGGGGCAGGGAGGAGCGTGGCCCAGGGGCTCAGGACTTAGTGCAATCCAACACAAGGGTTCCTAGAAGCCACAGCTCACTCAGGGTCCTCCTCCTGCTGGGGACCCCCAAATGCCTTGGATGTGGGCTCAACCAGGGCTAAGCCTGAGACCAGTCCCCAGGCAATGCCCCGGCAAGCCCTCTCCTCCTTTCCTGGGCAGACTCCTCACCTGCACCCCACGTGACCGCTCTGACTCAGTCATTCCTCCGCCCAGTGAACCCTAACAGCCTGAATGAGCACCAGCTGAGGAGTCAGGTGTCCGGGGACCCAGCCCAGCAGGGCCTCTTCCTAGCTGAGCAGCATGGACGGCTTTGTCACCTCTCTGGCTTCCTAGGCTGTAAAAAACCAAGAGCAGAAACTCTCCAAAAATAAGGACAAGGGGCGTGCAATGGCCCCCCTGCAGTCACATGCATGGTGCATTCAAAACCAGCTGAGATAGGCTGCCTGGGATGGACACCCCCTGCGTGCTGTGAATTTTCCTCCCTGAACTAGACGTGAGAAAGTTAAGACTGGTAAGATAGGCTGAGAGGTTAGGACAGTGCCTGATACACACACAGTCAGCGCTCAGGCAAATGAGCTCTTAGTGTGATTGCTCCTTGAGCCTCCACGGACCCCACACTCCCCACCTAGTCGACAGATGCACTTGGAAGACACAGGCCTTTGTTTGCCCAGGAGCCTCGCCTGGTGCCCAAGCGGGGTGGGGAATAGCTCACGGAAGTGTTAATACCGGTAAAAAGGGCACATGCCATGCACTGCAGCCCCCTTCCCCACACCCCTCTCCCCCATCTGATGCACCTCCTGGGGGGCAAGGGCGGGTGACTAAATCTTTGAATGAAACATAGTCCTCTGTTTGATGTTTGGTCATAATGAGCTTGTATGCCAGCTGAGTCACCAACCCTGGTTCACCGCCTCTGTGCCTTGTCTGTGACCATGCAATTCCAGAAGCCCAGAATCAACAATCCTGGAAATCATTTGTTCAACAGACATTAATGAGTGCCTGGCAACCTACCGATTCGCGAGCTGGAAGGGGATAACGTATCATTTAAAAGCCACACAGGGCAGGCAGTTGATGTTTTGGGCACATGTTCCCTCCGTGCCTGTTGTCTGGTCTCCGTCACCTGTACGTCCGTGACGCTGTTTATGAATTACTGAGGGCCCGATCATCTTTCAGGAGACCTTGATTTGCAGTTTTGGTTACAAAGGAAGCCTTTACAAAGGAAGACCTCTCTTTCCGGAGGTTGCTAACTCCTTCCTCACCGAAAAGCTTTCTGTGTCTTTAAAAGGAGGCGGTACCCTGTCAAGTGGACCCTAGCGCATAGGCTGAAGGCGCGTGAAGGCCCACCCACTTTCTGTGACGTTTTGTGCCCTGGCCTCTGATTGCCCGCCTCAGACGTCAATCGCGGGGCGTGTGTCTCGCTGGGACACAGTGTGGGTCCGGCCCCTGGTTTGCGGAGCGGTCGGGTGTGTTCTCCTCCCTCTCCCCCGAGCCCTCGAGGCCCCCGCCGCCCGAACCAACGGCGTAGCCAGCCAGTGGCTCCGCGGCGCCCTCCCG
The DNA here is from genome assembly GCA_004026665.1 of Murina feae. Classification (NCBI taxonomy): domain Eukaryota; kingdom Metazoa; phylum Chordata; class Mammalia; order Chiroptera; family Vespertilionidae; genus Murina; species Murina feae. The sequence goes on from PVJC01014485.1 coordinate 2,297, forward strand.
CACCGATCGCTCCTCGCTGGGGCGGGACCTGGCCCGACATCTCCGGTCACTATGGTCAGTGGTCGTGGGGGGAGGCGAGGAAGGGAGGCGGGGAGTGGGCACGGTAGGCGGGGTCGCCGCCGTGGCGCATGTGAGCTCGCGGGACTGGGGTCGGGCGCGAGGCTCAGGTCCCAGCGCGGACCCGCGGCGTTCGGGCCCCGGGGATCCTGAGTCCGGACTGGTGCTAGGGGCCCCCGGTCCTTCCTCGGAAGGCCCTGCAGGGCCCGGGGCGCACCCCGCCGTCCCCCGCGGACGCACAGCGAAGGGGACCCAGCCTGGCCCCATGGCCCCCGCCTAGGCGCGCTAGTCTCAGGTGCCCCCGAGGTAGGTGCCCTCACGGGAGCCAGAGGGGGATTGGGAGGGTCCCCAGTCGGCTGCTCAGCCATCAGAGACACCCCTCCCGAGGCCCACGCGTGGACCTGGGGGTGCGCGGTGGTCCGGGCTCTGCACATCCGTCTGTCCCGCACGTCATGCGAAGGTGTTTGCAGGGAGGACTCTCATGGAGAGGAGTTGGGGCGAAGCCAAGAGGAACCCCGGTTCAGAGCCCCGTCTGCGCAGAAAGGACCCAACACCCTCTGGGCTGAGACACACCTGGGGCTTGAGCGGGTGGGGAAACGAGGCCCAGACAGGAGGGGACCCGGCCAGTTTGGGGGGAGCCTGGACTTGAACCCCAGCCTCCGGACTCAGGCCAGTGCTCTTGTTACACTAGTGCACCTTCCCGGGGTGGGGGACGGGCCGGGCAGCCGCAGGGGCCGCGTGTGCTGCCTGCCTACCTGCACCCTTCCCGGAGTCCCCTGACCCGGGTCCTGCGGGATGGAAAGGTGGGTGGCCCTTGGAGTCACAGCACCTGAGTTCAGATCTCACCGCCATCCCTTGGGAAGCTGAGAGGCTTTGATGGGGCCAGTCCCCTCCCTAGCACCACTTTGCTCATCTGTAAAATGGGCTGCCCTGAGGAGCACATGGGGGGATGCGGCTTCTCCTGTGCTAACTGAGTCCTGGCAATAGGTGTGCACAGGTGCCTGGTTCTTTTTGCTCGGTCTCCTCCCCACATGTCCGGGCATGGAAATGGGTCACTACTGCCAGATGCTGCCGGGCAGGGTCATGGGTCAAAGCCTGGTCACTGCCCGACACGTTCTGGGTGTGGCGTGGGCAGCCAGGTCACCCGAGCCCTAGCTGTCCTGGACAAACCAGCTGTCTCTGGGGCATCAGGAAGCACCCGCTTCCTGCTTCTACCCAGTGCCCAAGGGCATGCCTGGCTCTGCTGCCCCTGGAAAGGGGCCCCGGTGTTTTTGCATCACCCACTAGGGAGTAGCCTGAGATGGGGTAATGATGGGTTTAGCCGGCCTGAAGCTGGAGGCTGGCATGCCTTCTGGTCGCCACTGGGTAGCTGAGGAAACAGCAGGGACAGTGGGGTCTGGGACCTCACCTTGCGCCCTTGATGCTATACAGTGAGACCTCTGACCCCGCCGCTCTGTCTGCCCTGGACTCATGAGGCTAGACGTTAGAGGGCAGGCGGGGTCAAAGCATCACAGCTTCCCCCAGTCACCATCACTGGGAGGCTTGGGTGCCTCCAAGAGGGAGGAAGTGATCAACCCACTAAGTAGGACATCTCCTCTCCAAGGCACCCAGCCTCCCTAATAATGAAGGGGGTGGTGGCTACGTGAGTCTGTTCTCTTCTCACTCAGCATTTACTGAGCACCTGCTGTTTGCCAGGCACCGGGATGGACCCGGGCTGCGTGGTGTGAGTGGTGGTGAGTGTGTGTGGTGGGCAGAGGAGAATGTCTTTGGAAAATGCAGTGTCTTCTCTCCTTTCCCGTCTCAAAGTCATGGGCTGCGCTTCAGGGTCCCAGCTAGGAGACACACAACCTCGTGGGGAGACAAGGGCCAGGATGAGGATCAGACCTGGGGTTGCCGGGGGGGGGGGGGGGGGGGGGGGGGGGGGGGGGGGGGGGGGGGGAATGAGGGGCACTGTAGGTGGTGAGGGTCCCATGCTCACTCGAAGTGCCTTTAACGTTGGGCGAATGCACGGGTGTCAGTAGTGAACAGAAAACCACGGGGCCTTTCTGTACTTTGTTCTTTTACTTAAACAAGACCCCAGTGGGCATTCTAGTCATGCTGGCACTGAGGCCAAAGGCCAGGGCACAAGCACTTCCGGAGCTACTGGTCCTGGCCTAAGGTCTGACCAGGGCTTAGGGAGCACAGCGGGAAGCCAGCACCCTCTGAGGGAAGGGGAGGGCTGGGAACTGGGTGTTGAAGGAAGTTCCTTCAGGAGGGATCATGGGAGATTCCAGGCAGGATGGCACGGCATGCTCGGAGGCCTGGGAATGTGGTGAGGAATGGGGTATTCTAGGGGAGGATAGTGGTCCGTGTGGGTGCAGGGAGCTGCGGGGAGAGCTGAGTCTAGAAAAGTAGATGAGGCTCGGCCAGCGTGGCTCAGTGGTTGAGCACCAACCTATGAACCAGAGGTCATGGTTTGACTCCCAGTCAGGGCACATGCCTGAGTTGCAGGCTTGATCCCCAGTGTGGGGCGTGCAGGAGGCAGCCGATGAATGATTCTCTCTCTCTCCCTCTCCCTTCCTCTCTGAAATCAATAAAAATATATTTTTAAAAAGAAAAGCAGGCGGAGTCAGAACATGTTATGCCGTGGGTTGAGTTTTATTCTGCTCATGGGAAGAGCCATAGCATATTTTGACCCGGAAGAGATGGTTGACTTTGATGATCTCTGTGGCAGCGCAGTGGACACGGGGCTGGAGGTGGCCTGGCTGGAGTCTGAGACTGGCTCATCCACTCGCCGTCACCCACTCAGTATGCAGTGTTAGAGCATTTCTGGGTGCCAGGCACTGGGGATCTAGTCCTGGCAGACAGAGTCCTTGCCCTTATGGAGTTGACATCCTAGTGGAGGGAGATAGACCATGTGCAAGTAAGTGAGGGAACCTACATGCCAGAGGAATGAAATGGAACTAGGTGGTCCTGTCCGAGGCGGTGACATCACCGAGTCACGTGAGGAAGCAGCTGAGCATTGCAGGCAGCAGGAACAGCAGGTGTGGATGCTCTGAGGTAGGAACATGGGCGTCTTGTTGGAGAAACACACTGAGTGTCACTGTGGCTGGGGCTCAGCCAGAGGGAGGAGAGCAAGGCCAGATGGCGGAGGATGGGAGCTGTTCGCTCAGTCTTCTCCCGAGGAGGGAAGCCATTGGGGGTGTTGAGGAAGGGCATGCCATGGCCTGGTTTACATACTGACAGCCTGCCCTGGGTGCTGCATCGGGATGCGGACGGGGCTGGAAGCCAGGAGTCCATTAGGGACTCTGTTGTAGCCTCTTGGGGCTGGGGGAGATGGTGGCAGCTCCGGTTGGACCCAGCAGCAGGAGTGTTAGGGGTTGAGGAGAGGTGAAGAGGACTCCTGGGTCTTCAGTGTGAGCTCTGCTGGCTGGAGGGGCCTTTTGGGGAGCTGGGGACACCTGAGAGGGAAGGCCAAGGTGGACTGAGGGAGCAGTAGGGGCACAGTACTTTGGGGGCGCTGGTCAGACAGGCCAGTGGCTGGTGGCTATTTGAGGCCAGATCTCCAGGAAGAGGTCAGAGCCATAGACAGGTTCTGAGGATATTGTACAAGTTTAGGCATCAAATGAAAGGGGGGCCAGTCTCTAGTTCAGGGTCTCTGCAAGGCCAGCCACTAACTGTGACCCAAGACATATGGGGGCCCAAGGGCATGTCCTCCCTATTTTCTGAGCAAAACAGCAGAGAAGGGGCATTGGGGTGGTGGGCTGAGTCATAGCCCCCAAAGAGAACCCCTGAACAGGGAGGGTGCCACACACGGCAACAACAGGTGTGATGAAGTGGAGGCTCTCGGGAAGGGGAGGTGCCCTGAGTTACCAGGGGGGTCCATGTGTAATCGCAAGGGTCCTTATAAGGGGGAAGGCAGGCGGGGCAGGATGAGAAGGAGCCAGGAGGATGGAAGGAAGGGATCATGAGCAAGGGGTGTGGCAGCCTCTAGGAATGGAAATACCTAAGGAAATGGGTTCTCCCCCGGAGCCTCCAGGAAACACAGGTAATGATAAGTCCGCGCTATTTCAGTTCCTGAGTTAGTGCTAATTTGAGAAACAGCGATGGGAAACGCACTCAGGGCTCTAGGCCTTTCCTAAGCCTTTTTGATTACTCACCCGAGTAAAACTGTTTTGATCATTCCACGTATTTGTATATTATACATCGCACCTAAAGTAGACATTTAAAGGGGCATTTCCTTACAGTCCCTGAGCCAGCCCACTCTGGAGACCTAGCCCCAGGCAGGCAAAGCCAGGGTTGAGCCCCTGGGAGCCTCTGGAAGTGATGGTACCTTCTTAGGAGGGAGGTTGGCCAGGTGCCAGGCCTGCCCTGCTGCTGGGCGAGCCTGGGGCTCTGGCCTCTAGGGGTTGGGAGCTGGAGGCTGTGGCCACGCCATGAGTAGTGGCTTCGGGTGGCTGGCCTGGTTAACAAGGCTGACTCAGCCCAGGGTGGCACTGCAGCGTGGCCTCCGAGGGAGGCTGGGCTGGCCGCTGGGGCCCAGGGTAGAACCATGAGAGACCCTCTATCACCTCAGCCTGGCTGGAAGGTGCTCACAGATGCACTAACGGATATGTTGCCGGGGGTCCGGGGGGCGGCAGGGGGTCCAGGTAGGGGTGTGAGCCTGAGGCCTGGCTGTTGAGGAGCCGTTGGGTACCTGCCAGGGCCAGAGGGATTCTCTTCATGGAGGGCGAGGAAGTGCAGATGGGGTGAAATCTATTCAATGGGCTTCTCATCCGCTCCTCTGTCCAAGGAATCAGCCGGGTGAACGGAAGGCCTCAGAGGGTTTGACAAGCAGTCCGGTGCCAGGGAAGGCCTGTGTGGCTTGGGACACTTGGATGGGTTGGGGCCTTCAGGCCCCTCCATCCCCCAGAAATGCTTCTTAGTCACAGCACCTCTCCTCCGTCCTGGATGCTGGATACAGGAATCGAGGCTGAGAGGCCGCCCCAGAAAGGCTTGTGTGGGTGGAGGCACTCGTCAAAAGCGATGGCAGTAGATTGACGGAAAACTGGATTTCCGTCTACAAAACTCCCATTAACGCCAGCCTCTCAGCTGTGAACTGTTGCGTGAGAACTGTCCCCTTGGGTTCTGCGCAGGTACCAGGGCCACAGGTTTCAAACTGAACTCCCAGTGGCTTTAACACCAAATTCCCTACGTTATTTTTGTGCTGACATCAGAGCTGTTCCCGGGTGCGTTGGAGGCAGGGGTGCCTCTCCACTCATCTCGCAGGAAAAGCGTAAGGCAGAGGCCTGGCCTGAGGGGAGTGGCAGTTAGGACAGAGTCTCCTGCACTTTCCCTGGCGCCGAGCTTCCCACTGCCATCTCTGCCACCCTGAAGCCCCAGGCCCAGACTCTGGGTCAGGTTTCTGTGTTGGAATTGACCTGGACTCCGAGCTGGGCTGCAATATGAGCTCTCACCAGTAGGTGATGTGTCCGGCCCGATGCTACCACCGCTGCATTTGTAGCCCCGCTTGGTGCAGGCTGGGTGTTCCGGGGAATTGTTGGATGGCTACCAGAAGGAATGGATGAGGGAGTGAGATGGGAAGGACCGAGGAGGCAAGGGAACATATTGGGCTCCAGCATGAAGGTTCCCTAGGTTTGAGGCATTATATTCTAGAAGATGAATCAGTCCGGCAGGTTCCAGATGGTTCCTTCCATGGTGGCCAACCTGACTTCCTGCCTAGGGAACAGGGCATGCAGGACCCTGGTGATGCCACGCGTGCCTTTTGGGGGAAGGTGACAGTCACTGGGGACAGAAGGAGGGATGGAGCCAGCAGTGCAGCGGCTTTGAACTTGGTGAAGGCCCATCAGTTGCTTTAGAAATGGTCCCAGCTTTGCTGCTTTGCTTTCAGAGTGAAACATCTTTCCACCTAATATCAGAGAAATGTGACATTCTCTCGATTCTCCGGGATCATCCTGAAAACAGGATTTACCAGAGGAAAATCCAGGTGAGGCCAGGGGCAGGGGAGAGGATCCTCGATGAGACAGATGGGAGTTGGGAGATGGTGAAGGGGCGGGCAGTGTGAGGGGCGGGAGCGTGTTCCTGGGGGAGGTCGGGCTGCCCTGACAGCACTTCACAGCAGGGGTGCTGCTGCAGGTGTCCACATCACCCTGTCTCCCACAGGAACTCAGCAAAAGGTTCACCGCCATCCGCAAGACCAAGGGGGATGGGAACTGCTTCTACCGGGCTCTGGGCTATTCCTTCCTGGAGTCGCTGCTGGGGAAGAGCAGAGAGATCCTCAAGTGAGTGGGGCAGGGTGGGCTCCTGCTACGTCGGTGCTGAATTTCATCGAGGGCTCTTCCTCGGCACGGCCCACTTAACCCAGGGAGGGAGCTGGAGGGCTGCCTGGCAGAGGCATTGATGTTCAGGGATGCCCAGCTGCCTGCCGCATTGGAAGTGGGGGCACCCAAGTGGCCGGGGATGGAGCCAAGGACTGAACAGTCACAGAGCACTCAGGGTTGACCTGGGGACCCCGGTGTCCGAACCCCTTTGGCAAGGCAGGTTTCTCAATGGCGGCACTGCTGGCATTGCGGGCAGGCTCACTCTGCCATGGGGCTGGCCTCTGTCCTGTGCTCTGTGGGATGTTTAGTACCATCCCTCACCTCCACCCACTCCATGTCAGGAGCACCCTCCTCAAGTCAGGACAATCAAAAACGTCTCCAGGCATTGCCAGTATCTCCTGGGGCGGGGGTGGGGGTGGGGTGTGGGAGGCACCCTGGTTGAGAACTGCTAGGTTAAGGCCATCATCTGTTCCAAAGATAGACCCTCTCCAAGGGACAGAAATTAAGCCAGCTGGTCCTTTTGAATGAGTCATTCGTAGCATTTTCTGAGTGACATTGTGTTTCTAACATATGTACACAACAGGCAGGTAACCTTAAGAGCACAGAATGGTAAAATAATCAGGAAATGATGAGTTTTGAATATTATCTTTGTTCTTAGCATAATTTAATCATAAGTGTACATAACTTGATTTTTAAATAATGGCTAACACCTGGCTGGCAAAATTCTTAAAAAATTAACCATTAGCTCTTGTGAATGGGAACAGATCGTTGCTAGCACACTACTGAGAAGAGCACTGCTGGCGGAGGGGTCAGTGGGGACGAAGGGGTGAAATGCACATGGGGGATGTCTGTGGGGCGGGAGGGAGGCTGTGGGGCTGGGTTAGAGGTGAGGTTGGTGAGCTAGGCCAGACACCAGTGCTGAGGGAGAAGGCTGTGGAGGTCACTCGGAGTCCCTGTGGAGAAGCGACCAGGAGCAAGGAAAGGCTAGGCGTGGCCCAGGCCAGGAATGGTGATGAACCCTGGGGACAGGAGGGACTGAGCCAACAGGCCTATGGTGATGAACCCTGGGGACAGGAGGGACTGAGCCAACAGGCCTTTGTCTGGGAGCAGGTGGTGATTATTTCACCTTCCTCATCTGAGAAATGGGTATAATACCCACCTCCTTGAATTGTACACAGTGAGGACAGAATAAGTCAGTGTGTGGTCCACGAGGCCGTGCTCTGAGAGGCAGAGAGGTCCTTCACCTGGCAGTGACATGCCTTCTCGTATTGGGGGACAGCTGGTGAGAGGGGATGACAGCTATAGTGACAGCGGCGCTCCCTGTATTTCCCTGTAAACACCCATCTACCCCTTTAGGTTCAAAGAGCGAGTACTGCAGACCCCAAATGACCTTCTGACTGCCGGCTTTGAGGAGCACAAGTTTCGCAACTTCTTTAATGCTGTGAGTTAACCTGCGGCGACGGTGAGCACCGGGGCCCCACGCTGGCCCAGCAGACAGGATGGGCCCTGGCCCGAGCCCCTTCCCAGCCCATGGCTCTGTGGTTGTGCCTTACTTGCTCCTCCCCGCTGGGAAGGACTGAGGCGTGCTTCCTGCTGGTGGGGATGTGGGGCGACAGGGAGCTCAGAGCCCTGTTCTCCCCCTGGGAGGAGGCATCCCATTAGGGTAGCTCTCAGGCTGGAAACTCCCCCTCAATCTCTTCCCCCCATTTCCTCTCCACCCCACTCCCCTCACCCCATTTCTGAAGGGGGGCTCTCAGTTCTGAATCTCTAAGTAACAATCCCAGCGAGTGATGGAGGGAGACCCCCACTGCCGTGTGCCAGACCTGACTCTGGGCTGAGTGACTCATTACTTAGCTTCGGCGCGATCTTGACTTGAGGATTTAAAAGTGAACATGGGTGGTGGGCGTCCCGCGGCGGAGGGCGGTGGCGGGGGCCTGGCTGTGCCGTGGCTGACCCGAGGGCCCAGTTTTACAGTGTGGTGGAGCTGGTGGAGAAGGACGGCTCTGTGGCCAGCCTGCTGAAGGTGTTCAACGACCAGAGCACCTCCGACAGAATCGTGCAGTTCCTGCGTCTGCTCACGTCCGCCTTCATCAGGAACCGCGCAGAGTTCTTCCGGCACTTCATCGATGAGGAGATGGACATCAAAGACTTCTGCACTCACGTAGGTCCTCCGGGTCTCGGGCTGTGGGGATGCGGCCCCAGCTCTGGGTTCTGCTCTCCATCCTCTCTCCTAAGGGGACTTGAGCACCAGTCTCCTTAGCCAGGAGCGCAGATTAGGCAGCCAGCAGCATCCTCCGTGAACTGCCTGAACGGTGTGGCTCTGGGCCTCACATTTCCCATCTGAGAAATCAGGCTTCAGACTGGACTGTGGACATAATTAAGGAGTAGCAACCCCGAAGTCACATTTGCCCCAAGATGCGTTTTGTTTATGGCGCATAGTGTGAGCCTGAAAGAGCTGTCAACATTTAAACGCGGGGCAGTTTCCAGAGGAAAAGCTGGAATTCTCCGGAAGATGTAGCCCCCAGGCCTTACTCCTTCGTGGCCACAACCAGCAGGGGCTCAGTGGCAGGCACCCTCTGACACAGGAACAGGAGAGCCGGGCTTCCTTCCTAAATTGGGGTTTTTCATTTTGGCCTTTGCAGGAAGTGGAGCCCATGGCCATGGAGTGTGACCACATCCAGATCACGGCCCTGTCCCAGGCGCTGAGCATCGCCCTGCAGGTGGAGTACGTGGATGAGATGGACACGGCCCTGAACCACCACGTGTTCCCCGAGGCTGCCATCCCTTCCGTTTACCTGCTCTATAAAACTTCCCACTACAACATCCTCTATGCAGCCGATAAACTTGATTAATTTTAGGCCACGAAGTGGAGCTTGTCACCTAACGGGACTGCATTCTGAATGGAACATTACGACTTTTCAATTTCTTAAGCGATTTAGACTGTAGTTAGAAAACAGAACACACAGCCTTTTGGGCAAAGTCACTGGGAATGAGGCTTACCAATACGGGCTGTGGTAACTTGGCAATATTTTTAGTATTTATTTTCATGGAAAGTGAAATGCTTTTTAACTCAGGGCTAAGAAGCCAGGAGCCCCGGCTCTTCCCCAGTTCCTGAGACCTTGGGTAGGTCACCTCCCCACTCTGGGCCTGGGCCTTCCTCTGGAGGCGTTTCTGCCAGTGTTCACGTTCCACTGTGTAACAGCCAGGCCCTCGCTTTCCCGCCACCAGGGGCAGTGCCTCTCTGGTGGGAGGAGAGCTCAAGGCCAGCTGACTCCCAGTTCTGTACGAAAGGATCAAACCCACTCAGCTGTCGGACTGGCCTTGGCCTTGGTGGATGGCTTCAGGAAGCGTGGGCCACTGAAGCCAATGTGAGTGTGAAGCTTCATCCCAAACATTCATGATAGGAGGGTTTTCTTACCCCCAACTTAGGAAGGAAACGGAAACTTTTATGCCAAAGTCTAGGAAGGGTCTTCAGCATGAAGTGCAAGTTGTCGGGGCCCCTCTACCTCTCTCAGGGCCAGGACTGCCTGCCTGGCCCTTCAGGGTTCTGCCGCCAGCCCCACTTGGACCAACGCTGGAGAAAAGTTAGGGTCTGGGACCTGGAAGCTGTCTGTTCATCCTAACGTATCCTGGAGGTAGACTCTAGCTACCCAGCCAGGCGGACACAGGCACACGCAGCTGCAGACTCCAGCCGAGCAGAGCAGCCAAGTTGTAAGGTTCTCTCTGTCCCCCCTTTGCTCGGTGTATGGGCTGGCGAGAGGTGAGGTGAGGAGGAACAAGGCAAGCCGAAGGACTTGGAAACTGCCTGGGAGACAAGAGCCCTGGCGGGCAGCCTCCTCATTCTTCTACATGGACATGCCCCTCAAGACCCCCACCTGCTGCCTCAGGACCTCGAAGAGCCCTGGCTGGCCAGGGCACTGCTAGCAAGTTCTGGTTCTCTTGCTCTACGGGAGGAAATGGAGAGTGCGGGGTGTGGAACTGCCCTGCGGGTTACTTCCTCCTCACAGGCTCCATCCTGCAGGGAGCTGTCAGAAACCACTGGTGCTGCAGTGCGAGTCGGCTGGTGTGACGATGCACAATGCACGGGGGCTGGAGCAGACTGCGCCCTGTCTTACACAAGTGTCACACCTGACTCCTCCATCTGCCTTGGCGAAGACAGATGTCAGGTGCTTTCATTCTGGCAGGGACCACATTCCCATCAGCCGCTGGCTGCAATTTGAACCCAAGGGCTAAGTGATCATGCCACTGTCCACAGGAATATAAATCTTACCCTTATCTCTGAAGTGGTTCAGTGTCTCACCCGGTTCTGGGGAGGAGTGCTGGGCTGGGAGTGCACTGGACGAGTGGGGGGACATGTTATATGGTTTGTGAATGGCACCATCCCGTGGCCACTCAGCGGGTGGGAGGTGGGTCCTAAGCCCCGGCCAGGATCTCAAGCACAGCATCAGTAGCCCTGGCTGCTGCTACTTTGTCGTCGTGGCTTGTGTAATGTCCTCAAAAGCAGTTTTCCCTTCGGCAGACCAGCTGGAGAAATGCCCTCCGAGACCTGTGCATGGTATGCTTCTAGGCCCGAGGGCCCACCAGAGCTCGTGGGGGAGAGCCTACCACTTTAGAATCAATGCCTAAGAGAGGCGGGCCACGTGACACTCTCTAAGGGAAGCACTGTGGAGAGGAAGGAACGGCACTCTAAGTATAGATGCTACTCGGCTTAGGATGGGACTCCATCCCCCCAAAAATCACCATAAGTTGAAAATATTTTAAGACAAAAATGCAGTTACCACCTAACCTACTGGACATCAGAGTTTAGCTGCCCACCTTACTAGTGCTCAGCCTCCAGTTGGGCATTTATCTTGAGTTTCATCTCAAGAATTGCCTTCCTCTTCTTCCCAGAAGCAGGAGACATAGATGGGAATTTTGTAGGCATGCCGGGATGAGAAGACAAGCCAGTGCTGGTGACAGTAAACTAACTATAGAGCACCGGTGGTTTGCCCTCGTGCACTTGGGGCTGAGCTGGAGCTGCGGCTTGCTCCCTCTGCCCAGCGTCACAATCGGGTATCCCACCACGTGCTAGCCTGGGAAAGATCAGAATTCCAAGTGCCGTTTCTATGGAATGCATACAGCACGTCTGCACTGTCAGTCAGAAAGTCCTAAGCCAGGAACAGTGTGTGATCTGCTCAGATCCAGTCACCTGATCTAGAGCGCCCAGCCATGCTAACAGTCACTCTTCCTGGGCCCCATGCCGCCATCTTTCTAGACCAAAAGCTTTGAGTCTGTCTTTACAGTTGTAAATTTTTTACTTTCTTTCCAAAGGAAACTTTATAAATCACTGGAAATATTTAACAACAAAAAGAACAAACTATCCTTGCTTTGACCTAGTTCCTATTTTAAGCACAAAGGGGCTCTGGAGGCAACCTGGGTTTGAATCTCATTTTGTCACTTACTCGCTATGAGACCTTGGCCAAAACACGTCCCCTCCCTGAGCCCTAACTCCCACCTTAGTGAGATGGAGACAGGACAACTAAAGCAGAAAGAGACTGAAAACTACTACAGGACTCAGCTACAGTGAGTGGTCTACGGATGGGGATGTTCTCAGCCCACGCTTCCCACAGGCAGCAGCGGGACACTGCAGGACAGGGGAACGCTGTGGCTTCCCAGACCATGGTCTAAGAACCCAACACATTCCCACACTGGGCAGAAATGGGGGTGGGAGCTCTGAGTGGCTGCCCAGGGGCCCTAGGTCCCATGGGATGTGGGCCAGGTCCTACAACTTCCCGGGCAGTTGGTGAAAACATTTCCTAGCATTAAAATGGTTTCCCTAACCACTTTTGTCCTGGCTGCTGAGTATTTGGTGCCTGTGGGGCTTAAGTGTGTGAGTGGATTTGGTACGGGTGGGGTTCGCTTTTTCAGTGGAAGATCAGGACATTCAGGGAGTCCTGCCCTTGGACTGGAGGCATCAATACAAACCACAGGCCTCACCAAAGCCTCACTTCATGTGGTCAGAAAGCAGACCTGCCTGGGAGGCTGCCTCATCTTTTAAAACCTACTCCCTTACAAGTTACCCCACTAAAATCCTATATAATGAAAGACTAATATGCAAATTGTCCCTCGACCGAGAGTTGGACCAGGGCAGGGCTGACTGCCCAATGTGCGCAGCCCCTCCTCCTGGCAGCTCCCCCCCCCACCCTGTTGGGGGCAGGCCCAGCTGGTAAACCTCCCTGTCCCTTCCCCCCAACACCACCATCCGGTTGGATCCGCCCTAATTGGGGTGGGCCTATCGGACCCCACCCATGAACAAATTTGGGCACTGGGCCTCTACTAAAAATAATAAAGAATTTGCCATTAGGAGGTATGGGCAGGATGTCAATGGACGTTGGTGGATCTGTTTGGCCTGTGACAAGTGGCCCGGGGCCTCTCATGGCTCAGGTGCTGCTAAGGGACCTTGATCCTCCCTGAATCTCCATATATCATTTGGAAAATGGAGAGTCCCCTATTGTCCTGACAGCTTTCACTCAGGAGCTGACCTTACAGACTATAGCTGTTTTCTTCTGCATTCTCTCTGGTGACACTGGGGAGATACTCTTTGGCAACACTGCCGTCTTTAATGCAGTATTTTTAACCTGCTCTGAGACCACAAGGAAACACCCAGGGTTCCAGACCCAGCTCTGCCACCTGCTGCTGTGACCCTGGGCAAGGCTTAACCAGTCTTCTCTGCTACAAGGAGGACGTAAGAATGTCTCAGGGACCTGACAAATAATGAAGTAGCTTAGCAGTGCCTACTGGTCCTGGAACTTGGTCCACACGCAATGACACCTGAGTCTGAGTTAACTGTCCTGTTGTAGTTATCCAAAGGGGCGGAGGGAATACTGCTGCCATCCTGCCAACCTTGCCAACCATGAGGCTGAGGGAAACCTGTTTAGATGCCCAGACTTAGCTATACAGAAATCAGTGCTTCTCCTACAACTGCAGTAATATTGGCTCCTCATCCAGACCAACCGGAGAAAGCCGGGGTGGCACAGGGAGGTGGCTGGTTCCCTCGGTACATTTACACACCATCCGCAGCTGCAGAGGCCATAACCAGCAGCCTGTGCTCTGAGAAGCTCAGCAAAGGTGATCTGAGTGGCAAGTGATCTGAGTGGCAAGCACTGTGCGGAGGGCGGGAGTGGGTACTCGGGGACCCCTTAACCCCCTGGGAGCTCAGGCACCTACAGACAGGAAGCAGGGCTCAAGGATGGGAAAGGCCATCAGGCCAAGGCTCAGGACAAGAGAAGGGACGCATGGAATTGTGGGAAGCAACCAGTTCTGTCACAAAGGGGCTGGAGAGAGACGAGGAGAGAAATTGGCTAGGGCAGGTCTAAGTGCTCATACACGTCAACAGTCTAGTCTTGGCTTCCCCACAAGTGGCTCTGATGTTCAGGAAGCCTGTGTTGTCCTGGAGCCCGAGGATGGCGACCTCTTCCTGCCCATACCTGGGCTGGCCCAGACAAAACAATATCTGGGAGCAAAGTGAGTGCTAGAGCCCGAGCTAAGGGTTCTGCTGTGGGGGAAAGCGGGAGCAAGTGTGAGGACCCAGATAGAAATGATTTCACATTGATCTGCAAAGCACTGGCTTCCTACTCCATTCACACTGCCCAGTAGGGTGAGACATCCCCCACGTGCATCCTACAGCCAAGGACGAGGACAGAATCCCCCATATTCTGGCTAAAAACACAGGATGACATGCTGGTTCTGCTGTTTTTAATTAAGGAAATCAAGTTGAACATACAAGCCTGTAAACACTGAAATACAGAAACACGTAAGCTGCTGCACAGAATTCTTACTTTAAAACAACACAATCTGCATGAGGTCCCTCCCACTGTGGGCGGTGTGGGAGAGAGGTTTCTGGAACCGGCTGACAGTGGAGTAAAAGGAAAGGTGGAAGGTGTCCCACACAACAGAGCACGGACCACGTGTGGGCACCGCAGGCTGCTCAGGGCAGTGAACTTGCACTCGTACTTGGCTGGGGCTCCTGCTGCGGCTGCTCTTTTGTTTTGGGCTTTGGCTTCCTCTTCTGTTTGGAGAGGCAGCTCAAAGCGGACTCACCATTCCTCGGAGCAGGCCTGAGCACGGGTGGCTGGCCGGACTGAGTGGGATACTTGGTTTTCAGGTCACCTTTAAACAGTGGTTGCGAGAGTAAATGGCGCAGCTCCTTCTTCAGGACCTTCATCTGCTTCTGTCTCCGACGCTCTTCTTGCTGATCAACTTTTCCTCCTTGAAACACAATATGAAAAAGATCACATTTACCTGAGGACTTTCCCCTGATGCGGACATCGTGAGGAGAAATGTTTTGGAACTCTTCTGGAGAGGCAGACTCAGAAATTCTCTGCAGAAGCTTGTGTTGTCTGACTTCTAACAGTTTAAGAGGGCCAATCCAGGCCACTCTGTCCTTTACCTGTCACAAAACCCCTCTAAGACAGGAATTATCTTAATTTTACAGTCCAGGAAATTCAGAGATCACTTGATGAAAAGTCACACAGCTGTCAAACAGATTAGAACCCAAATCTCCAGACTGTTATCTGCTTTCTTTCTATACTCCCCAACCCACTTGCAGCCTGGAGTTTGACAACTCAAAGCTACAACCCCCTCAGGAGACAGGACACACCTATGCAGCCCAGCTCCCCTGCGTCTCCCCCACAGCACTGTGACTACCCTGCAGGGGCGGGCGCAGCCCAAGGGCTCACACCAGCCTGTCCTCAGGAAGGGAAGCAGTACCTCGTCTATCTACAGCCCAGGCCCCAAGCCTGAGCTACCAGGACGACTAGCTCACTGTCAGCCCAGTGGTCTGGTTCCTGCTTCTATGCTGAGCACACAGTAGCATGTCTGCCTCCAACTCTTCGTTTTGGCACCAAAATGCCAACACCCCAGCTGAGCTTCTCACTTGTGAGCTGGAAAGAGCAACGGGCCTAACTCTCATATTGTCTGTTCCAGATGTGGTTCTACCACTTCTGCGACTCAGGAACTTTCTAGAGCAGAGACCACACAGACACATCCCTGAATCCTGAGCTTCACACCCAAGTTCAGAGTTAGGGGCTCAAGAAACACCTGGTGGAGGGGCTATTTTCCTGCACAAATGACTTCTCTTCTGTGGCCCTAGTTCCCTATGTACAGGATAACTATTCTGCTGGTTACATCAGGAGACCATGGAGATCAGGTGAGCTGATGACCCAAATGCTTCGTCAGCTTGGAAGACAGGCGGAGTAGTAATGACAATAACTCGAAATGTATCAAATACTTTCTACTTGCCAGTCACTGTAGTAAGCACTCTAAATCCATAAGTCAAGCCATCTTCCCAACAACCCCATGAGGTAGGTACTTTATAACCTGGGTTTTATAAATGAGAACACCCAGGCACAGGGAGATTAAGAAACCTGACCTGGTAACATCCAGTTAAGGGAATGGGGCAGCACTCAAACATGGGCAGTCTAGCCTCATGTGGGTGGTAATGGAAGGCCCCAGACAAACATGACAGTCGGAAGCAAGGCTGAGGGCTTTAGGCTCATCTGGGACAAAGGCGGGTCACAAAGAAGGAAAAGGCATCTTGGCAGCAGTGACAGGACCCATGGTAGTAGGAAGGTTCCAACAAGGCAAAGTTGAAGGAAAAACAAGCTGAACTCGCCCTTGCTCAAGGTCCGTCCAGCCCACTCACCCTTGTACATTTCCTCGTCCAGCTCAATCTCAAGGGCAGCAGCCGCCTGCTCAATCCAGGAGTTGTGCAGACAAGCCTGGAAGTTCCGATACTCAGATTTCTCAACCTGCCGAGCTAACTGGACTCGCTCCTGGGGGAAGGAAACGGAAAGTGTTCATCTGACAAAGGGTTCGGGCCTCTGTTTAAGTCTGTTTAAAAACGCTCTTAAGCCCAGCTGGCATGGCTCAGTGATTGAGCATCGACCTACGAGCCAGGCGGTCACATTCAATTCCCGGTCAGGGCACATGCCTGGTTGCAAGCTTAATCCCCAGTGTGAGGGCTGCAGGAGGCCAGCGGATCATTGATTCTCTCTCATCACGAATGTCTCTAGCTCTCTTTCCCTCTCCCTTCCTCTCTGCAATCAATAAAAATGTTGTTGTTTTTTAAAAAACATGCTCTTGCGATCAGTAGTTCCCGTTAAAAAGGCATGACGCGTGGCACACAGGAAATCACAAGGGCCGGCATCCCAACAACCCTGAACTGCCCCCTTGGAGCCGCCTCAGGCAGAATGCCAGCTACAGGCCAGCTACAGGAGTCCAAAGGACACCCTTCCCCGGGCACCACAGCTGCTTCCACGGCTGAGCTGAGACCCTGAAACACCCCAACAGCCCAGAGTTAGGGCCCGGCTGTCAACCACAGCAACAAACTCACAGCCTGCCTTGCCTCTCTTTCATGCTGTCCTCTGAGAAAAGCATTTCAAGTCTCCCTCTCATGGGTGTTGTGCTCAGACTGCAGAGGAGAGACCTTGCGATGTGAGGGAAAGGAGCCACGAAAAGCCAGGGTGGCTCCTATTCCTCCTTACTCAAGGTTACCCTCTGCGTCTCCACCTTCAAGCTGTGTCTCCATCGCTCCTTCTCCATCTCCCACCGGATGTCCCCATATGGCTAACATGCCTTTTGAGCCTGAGGAGCCAACTGCTCTGCTCCCTCAATTCCTGGAATTTCATCTCTTCACCTCTTCATCGCTCTATCTTCAGGAGACTTGGAGAAAACCTCATCTCCTACCAATTCGACCATGTGCCCACTGGTACCACAGGCTCCATTTGTCCTGAATTTCAGCACTTGGTCGGCCTCACAAGCCAGTGGACCTCCACAGAGAATGCACCCACTTTGCTATTTGATGCACTCTGGCCCATAGGTAAGCAGTACCCACTCAGGGAATGCCTGCTAAGTTAAAATAAAACCCCAAAGGTGGGGGGAATTATTGGCACCTGTTTCAGGACTGTACGAAGCCTGAGTATCTGCCTCAGCAAGCCACCCCGTGATGTCCAGGCAGCAGGGCTCACTGCGTCCAGAAGAGGTAGTGGAGGCTTCAGGGACAGACAGTGAAGGGTCAGGAAGAAAATGCCTCATTTGTGGCCACTCAGTCTTTCGGCCTTATGCCCGGTACAGAGCCCCATTCTCCACCCCACCCCACCCCCCAACCCCGCTTTTTTTTAAGAGAGAGTGATTGGGGAGGGTGGGGGAAGGGGGTAGGGAAGGAGAGATCAACCAAAGCACTTGTATGCATACATATAAGCCAAGCTAATGGACTCAGACAACAGGGGGATGAGAGCATGAGTTGGGGGGGGAAGGGTTGGGGGTTATTGGGAGATGAGGACACATTTGTAATACCTTGACCAATAAAGAAAAAATAAATAAAAATTAAAAATTAATTTAGCCCTAACTGGTTTGGCTCCGTGGATAGAGCGTCAGCCTGTGGACTCAAGGGTCCCAGGTTCGATTCCAGTCAAGGGCATGTACCTTGGTTGCAGGCACATCTCTAGTAGGGAGTGTGCAGGAGGCAGCTGATCAATGTTTCTCTCTCATTGATGTTTCTAACTCTCTATCCCTCTCCTTTCCTCTCTGTAAAAATCAATAAAATATATATTTTAAAAAAATAATAATAAATAAATAAATTTTAAAAAAAAGAGAGAGAGAGAAGCAAAGACAGAAACATCAGTATGAGAGAAACACATCAAATGGTTGCCTCCTGCACGAGCCAGGGTTGGGGAGGAGCCTGCATACCCTTGACCAGAATCGAACCCGGGACCCTTCAGTCCACAGGTCCACTGAGCCAAAGTGGCTAGGGCCCTGTCCCTTTTTTTTTAACGAACCCCTTTGTTTAGCTCTTGGAAGAACCATTACTTAGTTTCCAAGGGTTACACTTCCAAAGTGAGAGAGCATGACCCTCCCTCACTAGCACTGGCTTCTCACTTTTTACCTTGACTGCGTCCATGTACTTTGTCTCCACAGGGAACAAGGGGATGTCCTCATCTTTCTTAAGGGTTTTGTAAATCTTCTTAAAATTGATCACATCCTCAGGCCCTATCAGCATCAGACTGAGGCCTTCGTTGGTGGCACGAGCAGTTCGACCACTTCGGTGGACATAAATCTCCGAGGTGCGAGGGACCTGCCAAGGGAGGAACTGGGAGGTCACCATGTGGCCATCACCAAGCACTGCTCCCCCCTCAGGACCAGCAGCCCAATGCTGGAGCCTCCTCCCTCTTAGCCAGGCAGCTAGAAACCTCTCCAGCACCGTGGACTGACCCAGCCCTTCCCAGCCCCACATTCCAACTGTCCCCATGTCTACTGCCCATTCACTGTGCAGGCTCTGCCCTCCATGCCCTGCCCTGGTTCAGGCCTTAAACTACTCAAGTGGAAAATGGCAGTCACTTCTTCTTTGGTCTCTAGCCCGCCCCTCTCTCTGACCCAGTCCAAAGCTGCCAGTGTCATCTTCCTGAGTGAAAGCTCTTACCATTATGCCCCCTCTAACAACCTCACTGGTCCTTCATGAACTCTGCATGGATGACTGAGGACAGCAATCATAACCCACATTTATTGGTGAGTACAATGTGCCAGGCAATTCTAAGCACTCTGCAGGTATTATCCCATTTATTCCTCACAAATGGAGGCTTTAACAGGCAAACTGAAACACACAGATATTAAGCAATTCCTCCTAGATTATACAACTAAGTGGCGAAGCCAGGATTCCAACTGAAGCAGTCCAGTTCCAAAGACCATGCTAACCCCATGCTAAGCTACCTCTACTCCAATATATATTGGACTTTTATCCACAGATAATGTGGCATGGTGCTGGCCACCCCTCCCTCCACTACTCCCATGCACACACCACTAATCCATATCAGTCTGTCCAATGAGCCCAGAAAATGTTCAGCATCTTCTCCAATGCAGTGATCCTGGCACCACTATGCAAGGCTCAAAATGGTACTAGAAACGAGATCTATTTGCCACCCTTCACTTTCCTCTCCCAACATACCCGCCTCTTCTCACTCAGCTAACTGCCCACTTCCCCGTGTTCCTTCCTTCCTCTACATGCTCACATCCTTTCTACCTTTACATGCCAAGCATCATTTAGAAAGCACTTTCCAACCTCCCAAACTAGAAGCTACTACCTCTCCTTCCCTTTATATACATACATACATACGTGTATGTGTACATGTATGTAAAACAGCATACTGGGATAATGCTCAAGGACC
Organism: Murina feae; assembly: GCA_004026665.1. Lineage (NCBI taxonomy): Eukaryota > Metazoa > Chordata > Mammalia > Chiroptera > Vespertilionidae > Murina > Murina feae. Next base: position 21,852 of record PVJC01014485.1, read on the forward strand.
ACCGGTTGGCGACTGCTTCTCCAAAGGTTTCCTTAAACCAGCGGTCGCCAAGTCTTTCAGACCTCATGGACCATCAGTGATCCACAGACCACCGGCTGACAACTGCTGCTCTAACCAACTGGGCTGTCCAGCCAAGGCTCTCGCCCATTATATTTTGAAACTTTCTAATATCTTCTGCCTTAAATTATGGCTGCAGTCATTTCATCTCTTCTAGTGGATCTGCTACTTCTTAGGGGCTAGAACTGTATATCTTTTACAAAGACCAACGCAGCCTCTTCCCCAAAAAGAAGATTTGCTGAATTGAACTGGCTCCCTAAATTTGTTTTTTAAAGCATGAAGGCCTAAAAAGGAGAAATAATAATGCCAGAATAGCTATCTTTTATTTGAGCGCCTTCCCTGTGCTGGGTCCTTCATCAGCATTAGCTCATTTAATTTTAGTAATAACTCTATGGGGTACGTAGCACTTACTCTGTTTACAAACAATGACACTGAAACCGGAGATACTAAGTAACATGCCCTAAGTAACCAACTAGGAGGCAGCCAACCCATATCAAAATGTGATATTCACTAGGGAATACACTAATATTAATGTCAGTATCAAGAAAGATTTAAGTACATACACTGTGCTACCTAGCTTTCTAAGCTCTTCACATGTAATAACTTATTTTACCTTAAGAACTTAAGAATTAGATACGATAATAACTGCCACTTAACAAATGTGAAAACTGTGGTACAAAGAGACTAAACAGCTTGCTCAAGCTGAGATTTAAGCTCATGCAGGTCTTAACTTTCACACTTTTCTACTCCTCTACTCCAAAGTAACCACTCTATATGCTATATAAACCGATTATCCCCACCTCGTGGAGGAAACTAGGACTTTAACCTGGCAGGACCATGCAGCTTGCCCAAGTACAAGAGAGGGGCTCTTTGGATCAGACAAAACTAAGAGGTTTGAGAATAAAGCTCAGCACAGTGTTCCCACAGTGCCAGCAGCTGGTTGTCCACTAGGTGCCAGTGGTATTCTCTGTTGCATGAGGCCTTGGGACCAGCAATTCCTCCTCCCTCCCCTCTCCCAACCTTTGCTTTAAAAATTCCCCCTTTGATACTGGGAACTATCTACAAATTCCCTGATGCCCCTACCTGGTAATGGATGACATGCTGGACTTTAGGAATATCCAAACCCCGAGCTGCCACATCTGTTGCCAGGAGAACACAACTGTGGTAGAAAAAGAAAGCTCATTAATAATACCTAACAGCAATCGCTAATCAAATTCTTACCACCTGCTGAGTACTCTAAACACTATAACCCTTAGAAGCACCCTATGAGATATTATGCACGTATCTCCTTTTCACAGATTCCGAAACTTAGGCTCAGAGAGATTAACTTCCCGAGGTACATACATGGCCGTAATCAACAAGCCACATTCTGCAATACTGAAGACCACCTCAAGTGACTTCTGTGAAGCCACACATATTCCAGGTCGGTGACCTCATCTCCTGTCACCCTCCCACATACCTCCCTCCAGTCACATAGATGTCCTTGCTCTTCCTCAGACATGCCAAACATGTCCTGACGTCAAGTCTTTGCACTTGCTATACCTAAGGTCTTAAAAGGTCTTCCTCAGTTACTCACATGTCCTTACTTCACTCTCTGCTCAAACCTCACCTTACCAGAGAAGCCTCCCAGGCCACACACTCACACAGTCTGCACAACTCTCCGCACACTTGACTGTTTAGCACTTAGTACCACCTGACAAACCATATACTTACTTTTCTTCTTTTTTATATACTTACTTTTCAACTTATTATTTCCTTCCACTGTAATGTAAACTCCAGGAGACTGCATTATTCACTGTGCTATTACCAGCCCCTAGAACAGCACCTGGTTCATAGTAAGCACTTGATAATATGTGTGGAGTGATGTTTCTTAATATCTGTACAGTTCGAGGAAAGTCAAAAACACTTGAGGTCTTAAAAACAAGATTCTGGTCCCTTCAGGGTCCAAACTCCCTGTATCTCTGAGGTAGGGATGGGGAATATGATGCAAATTAAAGGTTGTCAAACATTAAACCATTGCTCTAAGTCAAGGTCAACAAACTCTTTCTATAAAAGGCCAGGTAGCAAATTATTTTTGGTTTTGTGGTGACAGTCTCTGTTGAAACTACTCAACTCTGCTATTATGGTGCAAAAGCAGGCATAGACAAACATGAATGAGCCTTGCTATGTTCCAATAAAAAGTTACTAATAAAAACAGGCAGCCCCAGCCAGTGTGGCTCAGTGGTTGAGCAATGACCTATGAACCAGGAGGTCACCAGTTCAATGCCTGGTGACCAATTCAGGGCACATGCCTGGGTTGTGGGCTCCATCCCCAGTAGGGGATGTGCAGGAGGCAGCCGATCAATGATATTCTCTCATCAATGTTTCTATCTCTCCCTCTCCCTTCCTCTCTGAAATCAATAAAAATATATATATTTTTAAAAATCAATGAAAATATACTTTAAAAAGTTAAAGTAAAATAAAAACAAGCAGTGAACCCTGGCTGGATAGCTCAGTTGGTTAGAGCATTGTCCCCATATGCCAAGGTTGTGAGTTCAATACCCAGTCAGGGCACATAAAAGAATCAAGCAATTAATGAGTAAGTGGACCAAATCGATATTTCTCTCTCTCTCTCTCCAAAAACCAATTAAAAGAACAAAACAAAAAAACGGACAGTGGGCCAGATTTGACCTGTGGGCCAGTTTGCCAACGCATCCAATAAAGCAGGAACTCTACCTACCAACACTCAAAGGGAGTTAAACCAGACACTTGTTCTAGAAACTAATCACCCTATAACCTGACAAAAACACTGTGGGCAAATGCCAATTCAGAGTCAACCTCAACCGGCCCAGGCCCTCAGCTTGATATCTGCACCCTGCTGCCTGAGCATCCGTCTGGCCCTGAAGCAGATGGTCAATGACAACATAGCACACAGCATGAGCTCTGGGAGCTGACAGGCTGGTCGGAGGCCCAGCTCTGTCAGGCTGAGAAACCTGGGCAAGCTAACTAGCTTTTCTAGACCTTATTGTTTCTCACCTATAAAATGAGAACAACGATAACAAATGATAGTAAAGCTAACGTTTAGCAAGTATATACTATCGGGCATTGTTCTAAACACTTTAAAATATACTTTATTGATTTTTTACAGAAAGGGAGAGGGATAGAGTTAGAAACATCGATCAGCTGCCTCCTGCACACCCCCTACTGGGGATGTGCCCGCAACCAAGGTACATGCCCTTGACCGGAATCGAATCTGGGACCCTTTAGTCCCCAGGCCAACGCTCTGTCCACCGAGCCAAATCAGTTAGAGCTCTAAACACCTTATATGCACAAATCCACTTAATCTTAACAGCCCTCTGAGGTGGCCTCTATTTTTATACTAATTATGAGAAAACTGAAACAGAATTTGACTTGCTAGAAGGGTACAGCCAGGATTTGATCTCAGGCTGTCTGGTGCCAATCTGTTCTCTTACCATCAGTCTACTCTGCTTCTTCTCCAGAATGTTAGAAGTGAATGAATGTAGTAATGTATTTAAAATGCATCATAGCACTTTCTCATTCTTAGGGTAGGTACTACTGTCACCACTATTCATTATTAAGGAAGTTTCTGTTGGGCATTACCAGCAACCAAATGTACTAGACAGGGTAAGCCTGCCTCATACTGTTCAAAATAAGGGCACCTTACACTGATGAGGCCCCATAACAGAGGGTAGCTTCCCACCATGTCCCCACCATCCTGCAACCTTGACCCAATGGCTAGAGGCTGGGGACAGGCCTGACTTACTCTTCCAAGCGAGCGAACTGCTCCAGGTTTCTGAGCCTCTGCTTCTGGTGCATGCAGGCGTGGAGGGTCAGCGGCATGATGTCTAAGACTTTGAGGAGCCCAGAGAGGCGTTTGATGCAGGAGATACTGTTGGCAAACACTAAGGTGCGGCCTGGATACTGCATTAGGAAGTAGTACAGATACAAGTCTTTCTCGTCATTCTCACAATGGATCTTGGTCTCGGTCAGTGTCTCCACTGTGGCTTCATTTCTTGTGAGGTCAATGACCTTGGGCTTGCCCCTCATGCCAATCTTCTGCATGAGGATGTCAAGTTTGGCAGTTTTGTCAATTTTCTTGGTATGTTTCTTGTGAAGGACTCGAGCAGGAGCTTGATGTACCAGGGTCAATGTGGCAGAAAAAACAAGTGTCTGTCTCTTTGGGTTGTACTGGGAGTCACTAAGCATCTCTAGCAGCTGTGAGAGCTCAGCAAAGTGGCCTTTCTCAACCATCCGGTCAGCCTCATCAATCACCAGGCACCTGCAGATCCCGACAGTCCCCCATTGGCTGGTTAATAGCGTGTAAGAAGAACCATCTAGAGCATCCTACCACCATGCCCTTCCCCCCCCACCCCCCACCCCTCCACCCCCGACACACACACCCATGAGGGCCTCAACTAATCTCCCTCATGCATGCCTGGTTTTCTAAAGGCCAAGGTTTAGCTGGTACCACCATCATGACACTTTGTGACAGAGAGAAGGCACTGCACACACTACCAGGTCACCTCAGGCACGCTTCAGAACAGGGGTGAGGGAGCTCCCGTCTCACCCGAGCTGCCGAAGGTTGCTCAAATGAGGGTGCTTTTCTTTAATGAGCTCCCACAGTCGGCCCGGAGTGGCGATCACAATCTCGGGCTGGCGGTTCAGCATCCTCTGCTGTTTCTGCGTGGACATTCCACCAACCAAAATAGCAGTTTTAATTCCTATGGTATGCAAACAAGGACACCGTTATTCAGTCTAGCTGCTTTTCTTCCACGGCTGACCCAGGCACCCCCAGATTAGCAGAGGCAGTTACCAGCACAGCTCCTCTCTGCAGGGGGCGCTGAAAGAGCTGGCATGGCCCGACTGCTAGTGCCACTCCTAGGGGACTTTCCAAGTCTGGGATCTGGGCCTTGCCTACTTCCCAACCTCCTTTCTTTCTACTCCCTTCTCTCCAACCGCAACAGCTCCAGAAAGTGAGCAATGCTGCACAGCTGGGAATAATGTCACCTGCGGCTGTGGCGCACCTCCCCTGGGAAGCCTGCCCATTCCCCTCAATTAAAATTCATCTGAATCTCCCCCGGTGCCTGGTCTTCCTCCTCCCTCGTGGAGGACTTCTAACGTATCCATTGAAAGAAACACACAGACGCCCGCAAAGTGCTTAGCAAAGTACCTCACACATAGTGAGAGCTGGTAAATAACTGTTGCTTTTACTATAAAATACACACACTCCCACTGTGCAGTTCTCCCCAAGAGGAATTCCCTGAGAAAATTAAGTTCTAATGCCGTAAGGCAGAGGTCGACAAGGTTTTCCCTTCAGTGTCAATCATAAACATTTTTGGCTTCGTGGCCTAAATGGTCTGTCACAACGACTGCCCGGCCAGGACGGCTCAGAGACTGAGCACTGACACATGAGCCAAGGTCACGGGTGCGATTCCTAGTCAGGGCACATGCCCAGGTTAGAGGCTCAATCCCCAGCAGGCGGCATGCAGGAGGCAGCTGATCCAAGTCAATGTTTCTCTCTCATCAATGTTTCTATCCCTCTCCTTTCTTCTTTCTCTCTAAAAGTCAATAAAAATATCTTAAAAAAACAACTACTAACTCTCTTCACTCTGCCTTGGTGGGCTGAACTTTATTTACAAAATCAGGTAGTTTGTGAAATCCTGCCCGAAAAATCCACTATATCCAACAAATTAATTTCCTGTGCACCTAGAGTGGCATTAGCTATGTGTCTTTCTTAGGACAAGTGAGAAAGTGGCACTCAGTTTTCTGTAGAGTGTAATTCTCTGGCAGATGAGAAGTTTCCCTAGAGGGCAATAGCCACAGCTCGCTCACCTGTCACGCCAGCACCTCGGACCCTCTCAGGAAATACTTGCTAAGTGGAACTAGACCTCACCTGTGAACTTGGCCACAGCATCGATGTGCTGTTTGACCTGGACAGCTAGCTCTCGGGTGGGAGTCAGAACCAGACCGAGTAGAGGACGCTTTGGATGTGATTTACAGGTGACGGATTTAACATCGAACTCCTGTTGTAGCTTTCCAGTCTGTTCTTCATCAACCTTTTCCTCTTTGTCCTCATCCTGTTTGGGGATGGACTTCTCCCTGATTAGGGAAGAAGGTCCTTCACCAGCATCATCATCCCAGAAGGGCAGCACCTGGTCTGAGATGGCAGCTCCAGTCTTGGCTCCTGCCTTGCTGGGTGCTGCTCCAGCCTTCGTTCCAGCCTCACTGGGCAGTGCTTCACCCTCTATCCCCATCTCATCGCACAAGGATCCAGACTTAGTTCCAGCCTTGCTTGGTGACCCAGTCTCAGCTCCAGTCTCACCAGGTGGCGCTGCTGTGTTACTCAGAGCTGGGGAAGGCTTCTTCACCTGCCACTGCAGCACTGAATGAATCATTGGAATGGCAAAGGCCAGCGTTTTCCCACTGCCTTAGAAGTAAAGCAAACAGACAAAACAAGCAAAAGCAGTGTGAATCAATAGATGCACGTATTTTTTTGTCTGAGGTCCTTTCTTTACACAGAATAAGGAACCCTTGAAACAGCAAAGTACCATCCTGACCAACCCAAAGCCCCCCCCCCCCCCCCCCCCCCCCCCCCCCCCCCCCCCCCCCCCCCCCCCCCCCCTGCATAGGCTCCCTTACAGCACTGCACCCACAATTAGGAGCCTGAGGAAAATCTGCAAACTGACATTGCAAGACGTCACCAATAATGAACTAAGGACAAATGTCCAAGCAATGAACCCTAAAGAGATGGCAAGTTGTACGTGTGTTTTGTTGTTTTTGTTGCTAAGAGACAACACATGGAGGGGGGAGGTAAGAAACGGACATCTGTAATAGTTCTTTCCCAAGACCTTTCTTTGGTGAGGAAGGAGGAAGAAAAATGAAATCTTAGTTTTTGAGAAAATTTTAAATTGGCATACTCCTGTCTCTGCTTAAACATTTCCAACCTGGCCTCAACGTATATGGAGTCGAAATTCTTATCATGTGGGTGGTCCAAGCAATCAAAACAAAACACCTCCAGCTGAGAACTTAAAGTAGTTCCAAAGTCATAAAGCTCAAGCACAAACGAGTAAATGAGCTCTGGACGAAAAAAACCTTTATCACAGCCTCAAAGAACTCTCCCAAATAATTTTCAGAGGAAAACATACAGCTCTCAGTATTAAAAATTCACAAGAAAATGAGGTGCTATAAGCAGAAACAAGAAGAATAAAAGGGCAAAAAACAGACCCACAAAACTTCAGAGAAGAGAAATACCACTTTCCAACAGAAGCAATGAAAGCTAGAAGACAGTGTAACAATATTTGTATTTGAAGACCTGAAAAAAATAACTGAGAATCTAGAACTCTACATTCAGCAAAAATTTCTTTCAAAGCAAATACAGGATAAAGACTTTTTGAGGCATACAGAAGTTGAAAAAAATACTAAAGGAAATCTTTCCTGCAGAAGAAAATGTGGATCAGCAAAAAGGAACGATGCGCACCAGAAATGGTGACATGAATAAATATAAAAGGTGCCTTTTTCTTATTTAAACTTCTCTTAAAAATAGCTGACCATCTAAAGCAAAAATAACATAAATGTATCTTGGGATTCCTAACGCATCGTAAAGTGTAAAATGGAAAGCACAAAGGAGAGGAAAAATGGAAATGTAAGAGGCTGCCTGGGATGAAGAGGAGAGACCAGGGAAGGAGAGATTACAAAGGGGTCCAAGGCATCTTGTGGGTGGTGGGTGTATTCATTACCTATGTGGGCAGCAGTTGTCCAGAGACCTAAGTTTTTTTGAATCTTGGACCTGCAGACTCAACATTCCATGCAATGGCCTGATAGGAGCTGTGGTAACTCCCAATGTCAGGCTGTAGCCACAGTGGCTCACAGAACCACGCCTGCCTTCCAGAAACCCCTTTCCACACCTCTGCCAATACCAAAGCCGTGTAGCCAAATGCTTAACAGCACAAAGATCCAGTCTACATCCAGGCACCACAGACGTCCGCTGTGCAGGTTTAGGGACTCTGCCTATCCTCTGTGATGCCAAGTTTCCCCTCAGTAAGATGGGGACAATGAAACTTACCCAGGGTGGTTGTGAGAACTTAACACAGGGCAAGACGCAGTTTAAGTGCTAAGTAAACGCTCTAACTCATTATTACCTTCATTCCCCTTTCTTGAGGTCTCCTCGCTCTTCCATCTCCTGACTGATATACAGGAAGTCATCCCAAGTTTCCTGACCATTCCAGAAGGCACTAAGTGTCTAGATGGTCTAGTCCTATCCGTACCAAAGAGTACTCACTAGCCACATAAGGCTGCTGAGCACTTAAAATGTGGTTACTCTAAACTGACATGTGCTGCAAGTTCAAAATATACACAGATTTTCAAGTTAATATAAAAAGGAATGCAAAGTAGCTCATTAACAATTCTACATAAATTACATATTGGAATGTTTTTTATAAAATTGGTTAAATATATTGTTAAAGTTAATTTCACTACTTCTTTTTTACATTTTTAACATGGCTCCTTGAAACTTAAAATTATATATATGGCTCACATTTTATTTACGTGTGTGTGAGAAAGAGAGAGCTAAAAAAAAAGGGGGGGTAACATGCTAATTACACCAGATGTCCTTCTGGACAACTTTCCGAAGCCAGCAGCGGTGAGGGCTGAGCCCCTTGCATGAATTCTGTGCATCGGGTCTCATACATACTAGAGGCAACTGAGAAGCATGGATTCTGAGGCAACAAATATTTCCTAAGCAGCCTACAGAATACCAGGCCCCGCAAAGAAGTGAGGACACAAAGGTGTCTCTAATACTGATGCTCCCAGCTAGAGAACACCAAGGAAGGAAGGAAATGCACCCACAAAGCAGGCAGCTTGGCTGCAACAGAGGGGGCACAGAAGATGTAGCCAAGTATCCCAGATCCAATACTGCTTGTGAGCCTTTGGAAAGAAAGCCCTGCTTAATCCTCTCTGAACCTGTGTTCTCATATGTACTAGAGGCCCGGTGCACGAAATTTGTGCAAGGGGCTTGGCCCCTTCCACCAGGGCTTCATCCGGAAGGTCTTCCGGAAGGATGTCTGGTCTAATTAGCATATTACATTTTTATTGTTATAGGTGTGTGTGTGTGTACAGAGGGTGTCCCCTCAAAAAATGTATTCACTTTAATAGCTGACAGTTCAATTTTGAAGCGCACGCGTGCACACACACACCCCAATGGTCTACTTGGACTAAGTTCCAGGCAGTATAAGCTCCTCCCCCCACTCAGCAGTTTAGTCCACCCAGGGAAAGTCAACCTGTCATTGCTTCACAAAGTCTTAGGTGACTTGGGGAATGCGGGAACTTTAAACAATGCCTAGTCCCAACAGGCAGCTCATGCCAAATCTGCCTACAAAATCCACCTAATAAACATCTACCACACTCAGATCCTTCCAGCGACAATAAACCACCGAATCCCAAAGCAGCACTTTTTACCTTTGGACAAGGGAGAACCGGACAGCACTTCCTTACAGCAATGAAGACCCACCTCTCCTGAGGGCTGATCATAGCGCTGCTTCCTCCTCTGAGCCACTCAGAAAAGGCTCAAGAACAGGAAAAAGCGACCACTTTCACATCACTTACAATGACTTCAATTTTACTTTACTGTGGCATTTACATTTCACTCACACACAAAAGAAATAGGCTGCTGCTTCCCCCTTTTATAATGGGCACATACTGCTCAGGAGAGGAGACTTGCCGAGGGTACTGACCAGGAACAGGCAGAGAACAGCTCAGAGCCGGCGGGCTTCTAAACACCTTCAAGTAACAGTGTTTTCATGGTTCTGTTCCCAACACCCTCCCTCCCAGTCACCCAGCCTTGGCAGCCAAAGGCTCCGCCCAGATGAGGTGCCCCTACCTGTCTCGGCAGCCCCGAGGATGTCCAGTTTGTCGCGGATGGCAGGAGCCAAGGTCAGAGCTTGGATTGGCGTGGGCGCCGAGAAGCCGAGAGAGCTGAGTGCGCGGAGAACTGGCTTGGGCACAAACAGATCCTTCCAAGCGGACACGTCTGCCTTCCGGTCATGCACTTCAGGCAGCCATGTCTTGGCTTTTCTGGGCACCTGTGGAGCAGTTCCCTGGGAAGGCACCGACTTCCTTTTCCCTTTCTTTTTCTTCTTTTTTGGAACAGTGGGGCGGGGGCTTCCTGGCGCCACCTCCCCTCCCTCTGGATCAGGACCCACTGCGCCATCTCCCTGGGGCTCTGGCTCCGCCTCTTGGACCTCACTCTCTGCCTGGGCACTGGTTCCTTCGGTCTCCACATCTTTGCTCTTCTTCAACTTCATCTTCTTCTTTGCAGAGCTACACTCCCCTTCCTCCTCGCCTTCTGGAACAGCGTGGGCCTTTCTCTTCTTGGGCGCCCCCTTGGAGAAGAGACTGGAGGGATTCTTGGTGGGGGAGACCAGCCGGTAGTCCGTCAGCTCCTCAAAGCACACCAGGCCATCCATCTGCCCGTCTGCAAACATGTTCGGGTCGATCTTCACCGGCTTCCATTTCCCCACAACCTTGATTCCCTGCCTCTTAAACTTGCTTGGTGGCTTTGGCCTTGAGTTTGTGTCCTTCAACTTCATGGTGGCTGAAAAGGAGAGAGGCACGTTCCATTACTTTGGCAACTGAGAAGCATGGCTTCTGAGGCAACAGATATTTCCCAAGCGGCCGCCAGAGTGCCAGGCCCCTGCGAAGAAGTGAGGACGCTCCCAGCCTGAGAACCCCAGGGGAGGAAGGACATGCACCCCCAGAGCAGGCAGCCTGGCTGCGACGCAGGGCGCACAAAAGACGGAGCCAAGCACTCCAGACCTAGCGCTTACTGCTCGTGAGCCCTGGGAAAGCAAGCCCCGCGGAACCCTCCCCGAACCTGCGCTCTCACCTTTTCAAAAGGAAGAAGGGCCTAATCACGTTCAAGTCACAAAATGGAGGATGAAGCCGGCCACACCCAAGCCATTTTGAAGGCAGAACAAAACTGCTTTTTTAGGGGAGGATGGGGCGGGAGGAACCCGCTGAAGGGGCCGGCTTCAACAGAAGTGCACGGCTTTGCCCTCGCTGCGCTAGCTCAGCGGACAGAGCCTCGGCTGCAGACCGAAGGGTCCCGGGTTCCATTCAGTTCCAGGGGACGTGCCTGGGTGGCGGGCTGGATCCCCAGTAGGGGGCGTGCAGGAAGGAGGCAGCCAATCGATGACTCTCATCATTGATGTTTCTCTCTCTCTCCTTCCCTTCCTCTCTGAAATCAATTAAGATATATATATATATACTAAAGTGCACAGTCTTCTTCCTTTTCAAATCTTGCCCCAGAGGGCAAATAAACGCCTGTTGCGCCCCCAACCCCCTCCCTTTGCAAATGCTCAAAAGCATCCAGGCTCTTCCCTACCTGAAGTGGCGTAAGCACCACGTCAGCACGTCCAGCCTGAGCGGAAGCGACCCCCGCTCCCCTCTCCCGAAAGGCTAAGAAAAATGCCCTGTCAGATAGAGAAACGTGGACCCCGGGTCGCGGCCGCCCGGGCCACCACTCGCAGCTGAGTCCGGGCTGGACGGACGCGTGGCCTTGGGGAGCCTCCGTTTCCTCGTCAAGAAAACGGGGGTGATGGGGCTATTTGTTCCACTGGGTCCTCAAGACGCGAACACAAAACGGTGACGCACGTCCAAAACCGCCCAGCATGGCGCCCCCTCCTCCTCCCTCTCCCCTCCCCCGAGGAGGGAGGCCCGCCCGCGCCCCACGACTGCCCTCCAGGCCCACACACCCCGGAGCGCCGGGACCCCGCGGCGTGGGCGACGCTCAGGCACACGCGCGCGCAGCCCGCGGCCCGCACAGCAAGCGGGGCCCCCCCTCGCGGCGCCCGGCCCCCGACCCGCGCCTCGTCTCACGCACGAAGCGGAGACGCCGAGGCCGCCGGGCCCTGGCGCCCACAGAAGGGGCGCCCACGAGGTCCGCAGGCTGCCTGGCTGGGCCGCCGGCCGCCCTCTCTGCACCCCAGAATCGCGACCCGGAGAGACCCGCGAGGGGCGCCCGGCAGCGTACCCCCAGCTGCTCGCCCGCCCGGACGCACCGTGTGGACACGCCGCGCGGCTCCCTCAGTTGCCCCCGGCCCGCAGCCTCAGAAGACGCCACGGAAGCCGCGGCGCGGTCCGCAGTTCCGGGGCGGAGCTTACGTGTATGCACGTGGGAAACTCTGCGGCAGGAAGTCCCGCCCCCAGCGAAGACGCCGCCCTTTGATTCGCTACCGCAGGCGCAGTGTGAGAGTGGAGAGCTGGCTGTAGGCAGTCGCCACATAGCCTGTGTTCTACGGCTACCGAGGCGCGGGGGCCGGCCGCCAGCATTCCCAGCCAGTGTAAGAGGAACAAATTGATTATATTGGCCCCCTCCCGCCCAGGGAGGGTTCCAGATCTGCTTGGGTTAATTGCTTGATTCCCTTCCTCTGAAACCTGCCATGGCTTGGTGACTTTGACCTTGAGTTTGTGTCCTTCAACTTCATGGTGGCTGAAAAGGAGAGAGACACGTTCCACTACGTTGGCAACTGAGAAGCATGGCTTCTGAGGCAACAGATATTTCCCAAGCGGCCGCTAGAATGCCTGGCCCCTGCAAAGAAGTGAGGACGCAAAGGTGTCTCCAACACGGACGCTCCCAGCCAGAGAACCCCAGGGAAGGAAGGACATGCACCCCCAGAGCAGGCAGCCTGGCCCTTTAAACACAGTTCCTCATGTTGTGATCCAACCATAAAATTATTTTCGTTGCTACTTCATAACTGTAATGTTGCTACTGTTATGAATCGTCATGTAAATATCTGATATGCAGGATGGTCTTAGGCGACCCCTGTGAACGCGTCATTCGACCGCCAAAAGGGGTTGAGACCCACAGGTGGAGAACCGCTGGTTTATATGGCCATTGCATCTGACTTAAGACAAACGCTCTCGTTTCCTTGCAAACCAGGCGGCCACCACCAGGTGATGAGAGAAGCTGAGTGTGTGCCTGGGACATTGTGATGTGTTGAGATTAGATTACCCTGAGGACCTGCCCACACTCCCCACATCTCATTAGCAAGGCAAAGGTGAGGTCTACCTGGCTCTAAGCCTAGAATGAGAGTGAGTCATCTGGTTCAAATATTTGTCTGGAGAGGTTGTAAGTCATCCAGGAAGGGACTACTTATATTTAGCCTGTGAGAGTCCTCAAAAGCCTCAGTACACACAGGACTTCCCCCACTGCTCTGCCTTCTCAGGCAATTACTTCCCAAGGTAGGCAGGGTCTGGGAAGGGGGGAAGGGCTGGGAGCCACAGGCCTCTCCTCACAGCATCCCTCTTTGCTGCCATGCAAGGCTGCAGTGGCTGTGCTCAGGGGTGACTGTGCTGGGAAGGGGTTTGAGCCAACATTTACCCTGAGACTGTTGGAGCAACCGGTCTTGTTCCAGTCCAGGTTACTCTCAAGCCCTAAGAACGAGACTGGGTAGGAGGCAGTGGTTAACGGACAGCGAGGAATAGAACCCTGGCGATCAGGGAGCCAGGCAAAGTCATTAACTTAAAAAGCTGGGGTCTGTGCAGACTTGGAGGATGTGCTGGAAGTGGCCCATAGACTGCTAAAGAGCAGAGGGCAGGGCTCAGGGCAATAGAGAGGTGCCCACATCCACACCCCAGTCCATTACAAGTCAGGCACAGCACTTGGGGTCCCACGCTCTGTTTCTGTGCGGCAGTAGGCTGTGCGTTTTGTGTTCCCATACTGCAACCAAGATGTCAGATAAAACCATAGAGAACAGAGAAGGGTTTGCGGCTGACGCCCTCCTGCAGCGGTCTCAGTGGGGTGGTGAGTGCCCTGGGGTGGCTCTGGATGGTGAAGTGACCAGGGTTTGGAGTGCATGGCCCAGAGCAGAGGGGTTGTGAGCAAGTCTCTTCCCTCCTGGGCCCCAGCCTGCCCCTCTGAAGTGAGAGACCTGCCAGCTCTTAGTTGGTGGCTAGGTCTCCCTCTTGTTACAGAAAACTGGAGAAGAACCAAGCAATGCTTAGAGAGATGGAGTTACATTTATTATTATTATTATTACATGTGGGCCCAGAGGAAAATGTCTCTCAAATCCTGGGTGAAGTCACACAGGAAGTTTCCTGTATTTATACCATTTTACCTTCTTTGTCTCCCAAATATGGTTTTTCCAGTCCCCTTTGCAAGTTCTTAAAGGGCCCTGTGTGCTTTGAGACCTCAACCAAAGGCTTGGCCTGGTGCCAGCACTGATAACTTCATCTGGGGAAGGTTTAATGGCCTCTCTGAAATGGGAGTAGTCTTATTTTCCTTATTGTTTAAGCCAGCAAGCATTTACAGGGTTAAAATTTCAAACAGCAGCCCTGACCGGTTTGGCTCAGTGGATAGAGTGTTGGCCTGCGGACTGAAGGGTCCCAGGTTTGATTCCAGTTGGGGGCATGTGCCTTAGTTGCGGGCACATTCCCATTGGGGGGGGGGGCGGTGTGCAGGAGGCGGCTGATCGATGTTTCTCTCTCATCCATGTTTCTGACTATCTCCCTTCCTCTCTGTAAAAAATCAATAAAAAATATAAAAAATTTTCAAAC
>PVJC01014486.1:0-36346 GCA_004026665.1 Murina feae
GAAAATGAGAGAAAAATGTGATGGGATTAAGAAGTACAAATTGGTAGTTATAAAATAGTCATGGGAAGATAAAGTACAGCATAAGGAACATCGTCAATAATACTTTAATAACTATGTATAAAGCCAGGTGGTACTGGACTTATTTGAGAAATCACTTTGTACATTATATAATGTCTAACCACTATGCTGCACACCTGAAACTAACATAAGATAATATTGAATGTCCACTACAATTGAAAAAAAAATTCCATTGATTTAGTTTTATGTGCTGGTAGTATGGAACCAAAGGTTTGAATAATATTTTCATTCTAGGCCCAATGACCTTTGAAACTTTAATAAAAAAGGCCTACAAATCTATAGACCTTTAAATCAAGAATTTTATTACTCATTTCAACATTCCTCTTCTCAATGTAGCATTATTACAGGCAATATCACCAGACATAGATTGCTAAGTCCATTGAAGAAAGACAAACAAAATAGAGCTTTTAAACTGCAGATACAACTTCATCTGGAAAGCTATCACATACAAAAGCAACAAAATTAAATACAAAATGACTAAGAACTCATAGTGCATATAAGATAAAAATAATTCTTTTCTCCCTCATAAGATTCTGCGATTGCTTTTTTGCTATTTTCGTCCAGTGTTAGAACACTGTAATATAATACTGGCAGTGTGTATGCTAGGGTGATGGAAAAAACCCTAAGTCTCACACGTGGGAACCAGATGCTGACAATCTTTTAGGAAGACAGATTGTGATTTTTCTCTCCTGTGAAATCAAAGATTCCAATTAAAATGATTCTCTGATTTTGGGGTAATGATAAAAGGAAAAAGAAGATACACGAAGATCAGATAGAAAAGTTACAACAAACAAAAAGAGCAAGAAGGAAAGAGAGAATAATACAGGTGAGAAAAATATATCAGAAATAAATTTTAAAGCTATAAAGCAGCCACTCGGATGAAACTAGAAAAGGCGATAGGTAGGATGAAGATTATGTGAACAGGAGCAATGTAGAAGAAGCAATTGTTATTTGGCAAAATTCAGATTATGGCACATGAAGTTTATTTACTCTTTGTAATGAACAAGTTTCCCATTTCACTTTCTGCTTTAACACAAATATTTGATAGTTATGTTGAGACTGTGTGTACTTTTTAGGACAAAAACCTCCACGTTATAGATTTGTTATATGTTTCTCTTGGATATTTAATAAACATGAATTAAGCACCTATATATGCCAAAGACTCTGTGGTAAGATTTATAGTAGGTAGGCAGTTTATCAGTGACTGTGTGTGTGTATGTGTGTGTGTGTGTGTGTGTGTGTGTGAGAGAGAGAGAAAGAGAGAGAGAGAGAGAGAGAGAGAGAGAGAGAGAGAGAGAGAATGCACAGACATCTCGCAAACATCTTGAAATCAACATACCTTTCTTAATTAATTTTTAGGTTGACTAGGCATTCTCAGTGCTCCATGTACCCCTTGAAACAGCTATCTTTGCCTGATGGTTACTAACTCTCAACTTAAGATAATAGATAATTGACCAGCTTCCTGGATAAATGGCAAGGGAGAGGTTAGCCAGGATCTTGGGACAGTATTCTGAGTTGTTCTTGAACCTTGGTTAATTCTAGAAACTATATTTCTGTAGATCCCTTTCTTGTATGGTTTTCTTTATCTCAAAGGGTGGAGTTGGTTAAAAGTAAAGTTGCATGAGATTGGGAAGGCAAAGTGCAGCAATACTTTGGATACAAACTCCAACCACGAAGCACCACAACCTGTCACAGACACCTTCATCAGCCTCTTCACCATCCCAGTACATGTGTTTGCCCTGCAAACTCTGGTCCAATCACCAGCATTTGTGCTGGTTAGTGATTTTACTCCCCTTTTGGGACCTTTACTTCCCTAGTTCGTCCTACAATTGTCTAAGGCTGAGTTACTAAGATAAATTCACAATTTTATAGGATTCAGGGTGGATCAGCGTCCCTGAAATAACACTGATAAATACTGACAGGATGGCATATAAACTCTGTGATTTGATATAGGACAAAATTTAGTTGAAGTTCAACCACTTCTTTAGATATTGGAAGGTTGTGGCCATGGTGGAGGACACCACATTTGCATTTTCATTCATTTGTTTTTAAGTAAAAGGAGAAAATATTTTTCTTAGCAGTGCAATCCTTTTGATGCCTACCTCATCCCATGCCTGTCTTTTTCACACGAAGGGGAAGATGTGGATGAATAATTTGATAAACTGCTTGGGGCAGGGGGTGAATATCTCAAAACCATACAGCTGATTGTTCATTGGCCTTACAGAAAATGTGAGTTCAATTTGTTGAAGGACTTTTATCAGATAGAAAAGTTACAACAAACAGGGGACAAGCAATTTTGAGACAGAGCTAAAATCCTAAGATAATAGAGAATATTGGAAATACTTTTTTGGAAAATATACGGTCTTAAAAGAAAGGAAGAGCTAATGCTAAAAGAGAAATATAGAGGAAGAACTGAAATATCCAATAGAGATTTTTATAAAATTGCTTGTAATATTCTGTAAGATATAAACTCTCTTTTTCATTTTCCTATGGAAGCCAATAAAACCTACATTTCTCACTCTTCTGCAGTATAAATTTACTTTATCAATGTGGCATTTGTAGTGAACACAGCGATGGATAAACTGTTCTTTAGTACCCATGCAGGCATTGCTCTAGCACAGGGAATAGGATGTTGACCAAGAGAACCATATCCCCTCCTTGCAAACCCTACAAGCACCAAGACTGAGGGGGTGGTTGTCATTAGCAACTCAGAGTTCAGGCATATAAAAACACAAAACCATTTATTAAAGGAAACAGAGAAGGTGATAGATCCAGAGAATACACGCATCTCACAAAATCTAAATAACTCACTGAGAAGCATGCTTGAACTTACAGCCAGAAACTCCACTGATTGTGCTTCTGGAGAGAGAACTCACTCTTGTGCTGTTGACATGATGGGGAACTTGGGAGGAGTCAGGGAGCAATCAATCAAGCAACCATATAACAACATGCTCTGTCTGGCCTGTGAAACACGTGGCTGGAAAGAGCAATATCCAGGATTTGCACCTCGGTTCACAGGGTGGTGTGCATGCCAGGGAGTATCAGCTATGAATCTTGGAGTTGTTCTGTGTGATGTTTGCCAAAGGTAGAAAAGAGGTAGTCACAGAGGTATTCCGACTTGCCTCCCTTCTGCAGTTATTTTCTGAGAAATTAATTATTTGGATAGTTAGTATAGATGAGTAAGGGATGAACCACTGCTAGCATTCAGCTGCCTCATAAAATCACTAGACATCTTTGTTTATGCAGAAGGACTCCCATAGAAGACGGCTGGAATCAAACCTAAGACCGGACTGGACGTACACTTTTCTGCTTCCAGCACATCAGAAGTCAAATGCTGAAGACTGGCATAACGATGTTAACACTAGAGAGAATTCTCAGAACAGTTGCAGATATTCACTCAAGTTGAAATTACAGAGACACATTATGATGTTGTCCAGTTGCTCAGTGACCTATCTACTAGGTCATTATGAAAGTCAAATTTGTTAACCACAATATTTGGTTTGGATCCACCTAGACAAAGATGAAAGTATATTTAAATGAATTTTTCCTGATATTGTATATTAAATTAGACAAAGTAGAAGTTGTAATAGGATTCTGTTTCCTGAAGACATGCACCTCATGTAATTTGCTATGTAAATTTCTGACCAAAAAAAAAAAAAAAAGGACTAAAAAGTTTAATTTAAGTGGCAAGTACCTAGTACTTAATTTAAAGTCCATTACCTGGAGAAACATTTCAAATTTTCTCAAAATGAGATTACCAATGTGTCATATTCTCTGCCCCAGTTTCTCTCTCTCTTTCCCTTCTCTCTTTTTCTAGCAAACACACATTCTGATATTTAAGATTAATAAAACCATTAGTCTGATCTACACCTCCTTTAGTTTCAATATATTAAGAAGTATTTAACCTACCTAATTCATCTTATTTTATTAGATTTCTTGTAAGTATTGGTTGAGGAACAAGTGGCAACTCTCTAGATTCACTTCTCTGTGCTAACTTCTTGCCCCAATTTTCACAAAACAAATCCCACAATATTCTTGGGAGACAACTGGCCATGCCAACCAATAATGTGAGAAGATTCTCTGTAAAAAATAAATATATTTTTTTCTAATGAGGGTGACCCTAAGATACAATAAAATGTGAAAGAAAATAAAGAACAATTATTCACCTAAACTTAATGATCAGGATAGGAACTTTCTAGATCTATTCTAATCATAAGCAGAAGTTACAGAATACCTGATCCAATGAAAACAGAAGCAGATGCTACTAAAGTTCAGCTATGAGTATAAATTATATTTTCATAGTGAAGACCTCTGGTTTTCACACATCTTGAGAGAGGGTAGTTTTACTGCAGAAGTCTCGGAA
The DNA here is from genome assembly GCA_004026665.1 of Murina feae. Taxonomy (NCBI): domain Eukaryota; kingdom Metazoa; phylum Chordata; class Mammalia; order Chiroptera; family Vespertilionidae; genus Murina; species Murina feae. Next base: position 4,442 of record PVJC01014486.1, read on the forward strand.
TCAAAATGACACTTTAAATCCCTCAAATTTTAGTTATCCACACTAATTGGGCTGAAAATGACAGCTCTGTAAAAATTTCAGGGTCAGAGATCTGCATTATTTACTGGTGGAGAAAGCCTTTCAATTCTCTATGTAGGGTGAAAAAAATAAATATTTGCTGCCTGCTTTGCTTGCAGAAGAAGTGAGATAAATTCATAAATAAATCCATTACAAAGCCTCACTGAAAACTAATGGTCTCGTTTACACATTAGGACTTAAAATGCAGCACTCAATAATGGAAATGGCATTCTTAATCTCTTCACTGTTATTTAACATGTTTAGCAACAGGTTCATTAATCATTTTATATTAATATTCAAGTGAGAGAGAAGATGCTGGAACACGTTCTATTCCAAAGAACTAGTCCATTTGGCTGGGCATTGTCTTAGGCATGATGGGGAAGACACAGGAAGGAAGATTAACTCTCTGATATACCTATTTCCGCTTCATTATGCCAAAAGTCTTTTCTAAACCATTAGCAAACTTAACCAGAAAAAAGTCAATCCTTACATCTTTCCAGTTCTAGTAAATAAAACCTCTTTTATTCAAAAGCTTATGCTTGCTTATTGAAAATATAATTACACTTATAAATCATGACAAAGGAAGAATGACCATTAATTTTATTCTCGATTTTCACTTACTTTTCAGGCATATGGTAGCTAATGAGAAATGAAAAAGAAAACAACTATTTATATTGAGATGTTGTGTTGGCCCCTGCACTTTTTTATATTGTTATCTAATAAGTTAATATGCATGGGAAACATCCCCTATGCACTATATATTATATGCAGAGGAATTATATGTGGAATATGTAATATAAGGAAGGCACTATGTAATTTCCAATGTTTAGATTGCCTGTTGTAAGATTAAACAGCTTGTAACTAGTAAATATAAAGCTTTATAAAATATTAATGTGTTGGAAGCTTTAGAATCTTGATCTTATTTAGTTCTCACAAGGACCATAGGAAGTAAATATTTTTATCTCTAATATGCAAGGCAGTTGAGGTTTAGAGACGTTGAGTACTTGCACAATTAGTAAGCGGTGAAGTTGAAATGCAGGAGTGAAAGCCTCTACTTTAGTCCCATATGCAAGAAATTGGACAGGTGTTTCCTTCAGTAACTTTGTCCCCCAGCATCTAGTAGCCTGTTAGCTAACAAAGGGGAAATAGGCTGCACTAAATGCCTTGGCCTTTCCCTTTGGTCTGGCCACACGGGAAGACTGCAGACTCCCCTAAGGATACATAAGGCTCATTAATAGCTCAAATATGATCGCATTCACAAGGGCAGGCATTAGTCTTTCCTGGTTTGTTAATATTCACTTTGAGGCACTCTCTAGGCTAGAGGAGGCTGTCACGGGTTCCCTCCTTGACCTGACATGTAACTATCATTAATCTGCACAAGAATTTTGTATCAATGAGCAACGCACAGAAGGTGAAATGCAGAACTCATTCATTTCTTTGCTTTTCCCAAGATTTTTGTTTATTTGTGGCTTAAATAAAAGTGATAGTTTTCCCCAGTCTTGGTGCCATGTCAAAAACAAGACAATTCTTAAGATAGCTTAGGCACATAGTTAGAAATCTGGGTTAGACAGTCTCTTGAGCTCACTCCTGCTTCTCATTTCCATCATGAAGATCTTCACCTATTAAATGATCGTATTCAGCAGTTTGATTGTTGGGAGTTTTTAAATTACCCTTTCTGGAACCTTTTGTTCAAAAATGTTTTATTCTAGTTTTCAAAAAATGTCATCTCCCTGAATCCTTTTCTTTTAGAAACACAGATACCAGTTATACTTTCAAGCTTCTTTTGCCCTCTGGGCAGAAAGTGTCATTCAATTATGTTGCTACAAGTTTCCTTATGCCTCTTTCCTTATAAGTTAGAATCTCATTAGATTTTATGAAAAGTTTCAGTAATGTGTAATGTACTGCAATTATGAGCTTTGGCATCTGTCTTAATATGATCTTGCACAAACTTTGAGAGTATTTATTCATGACTGTATGTCTCATTATGTGCCAGCCTACAGCTTACTAAAACTGAAACCGTTTTTATGTTTGCACTATGTCATGGAAGGAAGGATGGTTCCCTTGGAGTACAAAATGTTGCTGAAGGCATCCAAAGGAAAAGAGGTCATTGTGTCACCAGCAAAGGCCTTTGTACCGGCTTCTCTCAGGCTTCATATCGGATCCTCACTTCCCCAGGCTCAGAAATTTCATCTCATGGAAAATATTTCGAACTAGATTAGGTCTAAACACTGAATTAAATTTACAAAGCTCTCATCAAATGATATTCAAGACAAGAATGGCCAGGTAATAATCTGCAGTTGGATTAATACCAGAGGAGTTTAATTCATCCCTAGTCAACATTTCCTCTTTGTGGCCAAGTACATTAAAGCCAATTCATGGCCAAGGGTGGTTGGCTTTTAAACAGGGTGACTTTGAGTTCAGGTGTATGATGGTGACATAGGAAGATCCTGAACCCACCTCCGCACAGAGCCACACCATATCTACAGATATACAGGAAACAGTTTCCTAGAGAAAAACACTAAAAACTGGTGGAATGACCCCTTCTCATTGAGCAAATGAGAGGGAAACCACAGCAAGGTGGGTACGAAAGCCTTAGACATAGACCCAACCTTGTCATAAAGCCCACCTCCTGCGCAGTGGCCACAGTCAGGAGGAAACTCAACACCCCAGCTTCTCCCTCAGGAGCAGAGTGTTCATGCCCCACATTGGGCTGCCCAGCTTTTAAGACTGGCACCTGAGACAAGGTAACAAACCCTGGATTTGAAGAGCAGAGACTCTTGCCCACAAGACCTGCGTGGCTTGAAGGGAGAAATGGCTCAGTTCTTTCCTCCCCTGCACGCAGACTCACCCACCTGGTGCCCAGCTCAAAAGCAGCCAATTGAAAAGCACCCAGACTTCATGTGGACGAGACACTTTCCTAATTTTAATTAGTTGGTCTGAGGGGAGGGGCCTGCAGGGATACTCTCCAGGGTTGGAGGCTGATGGGCACCATCTCCTGCACACCTTCTGCCTTGCTAAATCTGGCAGGCACCATTTTGTTCCCCTCACACACATCCCTCCCCCCGTTTAAACATTTTTTCTTCCTTCCATTTATTTCTCTTTTCTTCCCTTTTTTCCAACAGTGCAATGTCAGCACTCTCCCACTGCCTTGCTGTAGTCAGGGAGCACTGTCTTGGTGCTCACCCTCTACTGCACCAACACATCAGGCGACTGGCTTTTACATTTGCTGATCCAATGTTTGCAGGTGCCTTGCCGGGGACACCCCTTGATCTGGTTCTGGAAGCCAGCGGGACTTTCATTCCTGCATCCTCATGGGACTGTCCCAATGAGAGAGATAGATGTGGGTAAACTCCTACTCCCAGGACAGGACACAGATAGTGGACTAAAACACATCTCCAGCTTTTCTGAGGAATAGTTCTAGTCACCTGTCCAGCTTTGTTGTGAGGGGCAGACTTAAGGTTTGGCACACTGACAGAAGCCCAAGAAGGTGCTTTTAGAAAATGGAGAATAGTAGATGAAGTCTTTGTACTCTTCCGCTGCCTTGCTCCAGGTCAATGGTATCTTCCAGAAAGGGGTTTACACTTTTTTGGGGTGCCCTGATTTTTGTGGTTGCTGTCTGGAGACACATCTAGATTGCCTGGCTCTGGTGACTAGCAGGGCTTATATAGCAGGACCCGCAGCTAGAACTTCTAAATAGCTACCACCCACGGCATGCAACACGAGGCAACAGATTCAGGAAGTCACTATGACTGTGGAAGAGGTCTGTTAGCTAATTATCATAGCTGTAACCTGAGAAAGAGGCTTCTAATTAAGCATGCATCTAAGGGCAGACTGTAGCTCTTTTATGAGACCTTTGAGGGGAAGTACTATCTTCTCACTCTTTTTTCGGCTGTACTGCAGAGCACCAGAATCTCTCAGAGAGGAACTTTAATATCTGTCTGGTACGTACCCCAGTTTTTCAGTTTAGTGACTCAGTGTTTGCAGCTGCCACCCAGGGGATAACCATTGATCTCCTGGCTCTGGAAACCTGGTACCTTCATTTTTTATGGCTGCTACTCATGGGATAACAGTTGATCATCTGGATCTGGTGGTCAGGGGGCTTGCTTTTCTGGATCCCTATCAGAGACAACTCTCAGAAGACTACCATTCCCAGGGCACTGCACAGACATCAGACATAAGCATATCTCCACCTGAATGATAACTTTTATGGATAGAGTATTTTGGGTTTGAATTTTTTCCCCATCACATTGAATATATTGTGCCATTCACCTCTGATCTGCAAATTTCAGACAATCTGCTGATAGTTTTATGGTGCTCCTCCTTTGCACATAACAGGCTGCTTTTCTTTTGCTGGTTTTGAGATTATCTACCTATCTTTAACTTTTTACATTTTAATTAGGTGTGTTTGGTGTGGATATCTTTGGATTCATCTATCTTGGAATTCTCTGGACTGTCTGAATATGGATGTCTGTTTCCTTCTACAGGTTAGGGAAGTTTTTAGCCAGGATATGTTAAAATAAGTTTTCTGCTTCTTTCTCAGGCTCGTATGAAATGAATGTTAGTCCACTTGATGTTATTCCATAAGTCATGCTTTTTTTTTTTTTTTTTTTTACTTTTTTTTCTTTTTGTAGATTGAATTAGTTTCTCTGTCCTGTTTCCAAATTCACTGATCTTTTCTTTTGCTTCTACTGAGCCCATCTGGTGTGTTTCTCAGTTCAATTTTTTTTTTTTTGTATTCTTCAGTTTTAAGATTTTTGTTTGGAACTTTTTAAATGTATTATTTTATTGAAGTTTATACTGTATTCATTCATTCTATTCCCAGTGAGCATCTTTATGACTATTACTTTCAATTCTTAATCAAATAAATTACTTTTCTCCATTTTATTAAGATTTTTTCTGAGATGTTATCATGCTTTTTTTTGAAACATATTTGTTTCATTTTGTTTAACTTTCTGTATTAAATTTTGTGTCTTAGATGAAACAGCCACCTTTCATAGTCTTGAAGGGTTGACCTTATGTAGGAGAGGAAACTTATGTTTTTCTCTTAAAGCCTTGAACTCACCCAAACAGCCTATTTTAATTTTAATAGATTATAGTAAATAAGGGTATGCTAAGACCAGTCAGCATCCCAAAGAGGAGACTCTTAGCACATGCATACAGCTTAATTGGAAGTCAGACATTCAGGCATTAATGTTTTTTTTAAATTTTGTTTTATTGCTTAAAGTATTACAAAGAATGTTAAATAAGTCTCCATTTTTTCCCTTGACCTTCCCCCCTCCTTCCCTATCCACTAGTGTCGTGTCCATTGGTTATGATTATATGCATTCATACAGTCCTTCAGTTGATCTCTTAACTCCCCCGAAACCCTCCTGAGGCTTCCAGCTGTACTTTGACACTCTGCTCAATGCTGTTCTGCCTCTATATCTGTTTATGTTCATCAGTTTATAATGGTCTTTATTATCCATAAATAAGTGAAATCATGTGGTATTTTTCTTTCATTGACTGACTTATTTCACTTAGCATTATGTTCTCCAGTTCCATCCATGCTGCTGCAAATGCTAAGAACTCCTTCCTTTTTACAGCAGCATAATATTCCATTGTGTAGATGTACCACAGTTTTGTAATCCACTCATCTGCTGATGGGCACTTAGGCTGTTTCCAAATCTTAGCTATGGTAAATTGTGCTGCTATGAACATAGGGATGCATATATCCTTTCTGATTGGTGTTTCTGGTTTCTTAGGATATATTCCCAGAAGTGGGATCAGATGGTCAAATGGGAGATCCATGTTTAATTTTTTGAGGAAACTCCATACTGTTCTCCACAGTGGCTGCACCAGTCTGCATTCCCACCAGCAGTGCAGGAGTGTTCCTTTTTCTCTGTATTCTCTCCAGCACTTGTAATTTGTTGATTTGTTGATGATAGCCATTCTGACAGGTGTGAGATGACACCTCATTGTTGTTTTGATTTGCATCTCTCGCCAGGAATTAATGTTTAATGAAGGCAAAGATATCCACTTCTATGAACTACATATATATATATGCCTTGCTGGACTCAAGAGTGAGGCAATTGAGAAATATCTCCTGGCTAGTAGTTGAAAAAATTGTGGCAACAGAGTCACATATAAGCTCCTTTCTGTGGGATATTAGTGAGCTATAGTAAAAAAGTGGGAGAGGCCCTGACCAGTATGGCTCAGTTGGTTGAGCATTGTTCCATGCATTGAAGGGTCACTGATTCAATTCTCAGTCATGGCACATAACCAGGTTATGGGTTCACCTTCTCAATCTCCCTCTCCCTCTCCCTCTCCCTCTCCCTCTCCCTCTCCCTCTCCCTATTCCTTCTTCTCTCTCTCAAATCAATAAAAACAAAGATTGCATTTCCTGGCCTATGTTTTCTGAGAGTCCTTTTGTAGCCTCTGCATGTGTATCAAACCTTGAGTCTGCCCCTAAGGCCAAAGTTCCAGGTCTAAATAATAAGCCCTTTTCACATAAAGGCTAGGGATGTGCTTCATTTTGATGTCTATATAGTTCCTTGGGAGTCATAGTCTGGTTAAAGCTGTATCTCTGATTATTATTGTCTCTGGGAATTAGTAAAAAGTAATAGTTTTCCAGATAAACAAAAACTAAAGGACTTTATTAGCATCAACCAGCCTTTTAAAAAATATTAAAGGGATATTAATTAGTAACAAGAAAACATATCTAATCTAATAAAATAATAATATACAAATTGACCCCCACTCCCTTACACCTAAGCCACACCCACCAGCCAAGCCATGTCCACCAGCCAATCAGAGTGACTATATGCAAATTAACCCAGCCAAGTTGGCGGCCAGCAGCCATAGAGCTAGAGCAAGCAGGAGGCTTGCCCCGGCGATACAGGAAGCTAAGGTTCCTGTTTGCCTAGGATGGCTGTGGCCTCCACTCAGGGCAACAAAGTTTCAATTATAGAAGATATATAAACCCTAGAGACCTGCTTCAAGCCTTGGGCTCAAGGAAGCACTGGGAGCCTGGGTTGTCAGGGGCAACCCTACCTGGACTCTGGTTAAAGCAACAAAGTTTCAACTTTAGAAGTTAAATAAATTCCAGCCAGCCTCCCTGCAAACAGCCATCAGCCCCTCACCCAGACTGGCCTGGAACCTGAGGGGAAGACACCCACCTAGTAGGGGCTGTGGCCAGCCTGCAAACAGCCATCAGCCACCCACCCAGGCTGGCCAGATACCCCAGCAGGACCCCACTCCCTGAAGGGGAAGTGGTGAGCCTGAAAAGGGCCCTCAGCCCCTCACCCAGACTGGCCAGACACCCCAGGGGGGGAACACCCACCTTGAAGGGACTGTGGCCAGCCTGCAAACAGCCATAAGCTACTCAACCAGGCTGGCCAGGTACCCCAGCGGGACCCCCACCCTGATCCAGGACACCCTTTAGGACAAACCAGTGGGCCCCCACCCATGCACCAGGCCTCTATCCTAGATAATAAAAAGGGGCTGAGGACCATTTTCAGGCTGCTCACAGCTCCCAATGACCCAATGTCTCAGCGAGGCTGGCTGGAATCTGGGGTTTATTTATCTTCTATAATTGGAACTTTGTTGCCTTGAATGGAGGCTTAGTCAGGCAATGAAGCCTCCTGTTTGCTTTAGCTCCGTGGCTTTTATAATTGAAACATTGTTGCCTAGAGCAGCAGCCTGGCTGGCCTAGGCAGGCAGTTTTAACCCCATCACTGGTGTAATGGAAGCCTCCCATTTGCTCTAGCTCCGTGGCTGCCCACCGCCATCTTGGCTGGGTTAATTTGCATACAGCCAGTCTGATTGGTTGGTGGACGTGGCTTGGCTGGTGGGTGTGGGTTAGGTGTCTCAGAGTTATGGTTAATTTGCATATTACTCTTTTATTAGATTAGATATGAGTGAGATCATGGATATTTATCTATCTTTGACTGTCTTATTTCACTTAGCATAATGCTCTCCAGGTCCATCCATTCTGTTGCAAATGATAAAAGTTCCTTCTTTTTTGCAGTGGCATAGTATTCTATTGTGTAGATGTACCAGTTTTCTAATCCACTCATCTGCTGATGGGCACTTAGGCTGTTTCCAATCTTAGCTATTAATAGTTGTGCTGCTATGGACATAAGAGTGCATATATACTTTCTGATTGGTGTTTCTGGTTTCTTGGGATATATTCCCAGAAGTGGGGTTATTGGGTTGAATGGAAGTTCCATTTTTAACTTTTTGAGGAATCTCCATACTGTTTTCCACAGTGGCTGCATCAGTCTGCATTCCCACCAGCAGTGCACGAAGGTTCCTTTTTCTCCACATCCTTGCCAGCACTTGTCATTTGTTGATTTGTTGATGATAGCCATTCTGACAGGTGTGAGATGGTTCCTCATTGTTGTTTTGATTTGCAATAAAAGCCTCCTGTTTACTCTAGCTCCATGGCTATTGGCCTCCATCTTGTCTGGGTTAATTTGCATACAGCCGCTCTGATTGGCTGGTGGTAACAGTCAATTTGCATGTTTCTCTTTTATTATATTAGATACTCTCAACCAAATGGGTATAAAGGGAAGATATCTCAGTATAATAAAAGCTGTATATGGCAAACCCACAACTAATGTCACAGCTGAAAGCTTTTTCTTTAAGAACAGGAACAATACGAAGACACACAATCTTACCATTTTTATTCAGTGTAGTATAGAAGTCATAGCCACAGCAACAGGGCAAGAAAAGGAAATAAAAATGTCTAAATTGCAAAGAAAGACATGAAAGTGTCACTTTTCTCAAATGACATGATAGTATGTATAGAAAACCATAAATACTTCACAAAAAATGAATAGAACAAGGTTAGTAGAATTATGGGATATAAAAAATAAAATAGAGAAGTCTGTTGTGTTTCTATACATAATAATAAACTGTAAGAAATTGAAATTAAGAAAAATGATTCTATTTACAATGGTATCAACAAGAATAAAAAGCCTATGAATAAATTTAACCAAGGAGGTAAAACTATAAGACATTGATGAAAGAAATTGAAGAAGACACAAAAAATGAAAACATATTTCATGGTAATTGATTGAAAAAAAATAATACTGTTAAAATGTCCATATTTCAGCCCTGACTGGTTTGGCTTAGTGGATGGAGTGTCTGTCTGTGGACTGTAGGGTCCCAGGTTCAATTCCAGTCAAGGGCATGTACCCTGGTTGCAGGCATAGCCCCAGTAGGGGGTGTGCAAGAGGCAGCTGATCGATGTTTCTCTCTCATCAATGTTTCTAACTCTCTATCTCCTTTCCTCTCTGTGAAAAAATCAATAAAATATATTTTTAAAAAGTTCATATTATCCATAGCAATCTATAAATTTAATGCAATTCTCATAAAAAATTCCAGTGAAATAGAGAAAACAATAATAAAATGTTTATGGGACCATAAAAGATCCTGAATAGCCAAAGCAATTTTGATAAAAAAGAACAAGCTGGAAGTATTATAGACCATTTCAAACTATATTATAAAACTGTAGCAATTAAAAGAGTGTGGTTATAGCATAAAAGAAGATATTAAGAACAATAGAAGAGAATAGGGAGCCCAGAAATAATTTAACCCATATATGGTCAATAAACTTATGTCAAAGGAGCCCATAATATGCAATGGAAAAAGGACAATCCTATGCAATAAAAGAGTAACATGCAAATTAACTGTCACATCCTCACATCAGAAAAATGGCTGTGACCACAGAGATGGAGTGAGCAGGAGGCTTGTGTTGCCCCTGGCAATGGAGGAAGCCAAGCTTCTCACCTGCCCTGGCTGGCCCTGAGCTCCACTCAAGGCCACAAAGTTTCAATTATAGAAGATAAATAAATCCCAGATACCTGCTTCCAGTCTGTGGGCATGCCCAGCCTGAAAATGGCCATCAGCCCCCTCACCTAGGCTGTCCAGGCACTCCAGTGGGGACCCCCACCCTGAAGAGAATGTAGCCAGCTTAAAAACAGCCCTCAGCCCCTCACCCAGGCTTGCCAGGCACCCCAGCAAGACCTCCACCCTGATCTGGGACATCCTTCAGGGCAAACCAGCTGGCCCCCACCAATGCACCTGGTCTCTATCCTATATAATAAAAGGGTAATATGCAGATGGACCCGAATAGCAGAACCACTGAGGATGACTGGTCACTATGACACACACTGACCACCAGGGAGCAGACACTCAATGCAGGAGCTGCTCCCTGGTGGTCAGTGCTCTCCCACAAGGGGAGCTCTGTTCAGCCACAAGCCAAGCTGACGGCTGCCAGTAGAGTGATGGTGGTGGGAGCCTCTACCACCTCCTCAGCAGCACTAAGGATGTCTAACTGCAGCTTAGGCCTGCTCCCAACTGGCAAGTGGACATCCCCCAAGGGCTCCCAGAATGCCAGAAAAATTTCTGACTGCCAGCTTAGGCCTGATCCCCCGGGAAGCAGGACTAAGTCAACAGGTGGACATCCCCTGATGAGTCCTAGATGCAAGAAGGCACAGGTCAGGGGGAGGGGGGTCCCTCAGCCTGTGCCCTGGGCCTCTAGTCTTATCTAATAATAGACAAACGTGTACATTGACCATCCTCTGCTACACTCACTAGCCTATCAAGAGAGTAGGCAAATTAACCCAACAAAGATGGCAGTTAATTTGCATACTTAGTTGCTCAGTGGCCTGGGTCCCAGCAACATCATTGGGCACCCAGGTTACTCTGCGGTAGACCACATGTGGGCCCTGAGCAGCCTAACTAGATCCTGAGCCAGGGGGCTCCTGAGAAGAGTCTGTGCCTGCAATCATAGCTGAGGGAGTCCCTACCCAGGCCTAAAGCCTCTGCCAGAGGCCTTAGGCCTGGGCAGGGGCAGAGCCCAAGATCAGAGGGAGCTGGGGCAGAGCTGGCAATTGGAAGGATCTGGGGGTCCACTGTCCAGGCCTAACACCTCGGCCAGAGGCATTAGGCTTGGGCAGGGGCTAAGCCAGAGATGGGAGGTAGCTGGGGGTACCCTTCCCAGGACTGAAGCCCCAACTAGAGGCCTTAGGTCTGGGCAGGGGATGTTGGGAGGGAGCTGGGGGTCCCCTGCCCAGACCCAGAGCCTTTAGGTGTGGGCAGAGGCCGAGCCGGGGATCAGTGTGAACTACAGAGGAAACACCTTTCTGACCACTCATTGGCTAAACTCCCTGGTAATATTCTTAGTAACTTGGGTAATAAGAATCCAAGAAGGTGACCTAGGGTTTTTCCACCACACTTCTGGAGAAAAAAATGAAGGTATGCTGCTGGAAGACTAAGAAATGTCATATCCTGCCCTAGCCAGTTTGGCTCAGTGTATAATGCCTCAGCCTGCCAAGGGCATGTACCTAGGTTGCAGGCTCCTCCCTGACCAGGTCAGGGCTCATGCAGGAGGCAACCGATCAAAGTGCTCTTCTCACTTTGATGTTTATCTGTCTTTCCTTTTCTCTTCCACATTCTCTAAAAATGAATGGAAACATAGCCTCAAGTGAGGATAAAAAAATAATAAAGAAAGAAATTTCATATCTTATGAAAGACACATCTTGAAAGTGCCTAAAAAAAGTTGTCATTTTTTTCACGGAGAAGGGACTGGAGGCCGTGTTGATGAAAACACCTTTGTGGCTGCGGTGACTGGCAGTGGCTGCAGCAGTGGGGTGATGAGGCTGGTGGCTTCCCCTGATTAGCCTGGTTGCCTCCCACAAAGGGAGCCAGACTGTGGCTTAAGTCCACTTCCCAAGGGGAGTAGGAAGCGGGCCTAAGCTGTCAGTAGGACATCCCCTGAGGGCTCCCAGTATGTGAGAGGGGGCAGGTTAGGTTGAGGTACCCTCCTCCAGTGCATGAATTTTGTGCACGAGGCCCCTAGCCTATTAAATAAATGATGTTGGGAAAACTGAACAGCACTTTACAAAGCAAAAAGGTGGGTAATGATCTTACAACTTAAACACACACACACACACAAACAATAACTCAAAATAGATTAAAAACTTGAATGCAACTCAGAAACCATTAAAATCATAAAAATCCTAGAGTAATGCCCAGACAGTAAGCTCCTTGGCAGCAATTTTGTACTTCATTTTCTGGATTTCAATCCAACAGCAAAAGTAAATGGTATTACATTAAACTACAAAGCATAGCAAAGAAAGTCTTCAGTAAAATGAAAGGACAATCTACCAAATTGTAGAAAATATTTGCAAATCATGTGTCTGTTAAGGAGTTGATGTCCAAAATATGTAAAAAACAAAAACAAAAACAACAAAAAAACTCATCTCATATAACTCGGTACAAACCCTCCCCCAACAATCCATTTTTAAAAATGGGCAGACAAACTAAATAAACGTTTTCCCAAAGAACACATACAAATGTCCAACAGGTACATGAAAAGATGCTCAACATTACTAATATTCCATGAAATGCAAATCAAAACCAAAATGAGGTAACACCTCACCCTGTTACAATGGCTATACTAAAAAAAACAAGAGATAACTAGTGTTGGTGAGGATGTGGAGAAAGGGGAACCCTTGTGCAATGTTGGTGGGAATGTAAATTTGTACAATCACTCTGAGAAACATTATGGAGATTCCTCAAAAAATTACAAGTAGACTACCATATGATCCAGTAATTCCACTATGGGTATTTATCTGAAGAAAATGAAAACACTAACTTGAAATGATACTATCACCACAATGTTCACTGCTCTATTATTTATAACTAGAGGCCTGGTGCACAAAAATTTGTGCACTCGAGGATGTCCCTCAGCATGGCCTGTGCCCTCTAGCAATCTGGGACCCCCCAGGATATGTCCACCTGTGGGCTTAGGCACAGTCTCTTCAGGGTTCAGGTCTCTACTGGGGTGTCTGGCCAGCCTGGGTGAGGGGCTGAGGGCTGTTTTCAGGCTGGCCACATCCCCTTCAGGGAGTGGGTCCTGCTGGGGTACCTGGCCAGCCTGGGTGAGAGTCTGAGGGCCATTTTCAGGATGGCCACATGCCCTTCAGGGAGTGGGTCCTGCTGGGGTACTTGGGCAGCCTGGGTGAGGGGCTGATGGCTGTTTGCAGACTGGCCACATCCTCTTCAGGGTGTGGGTCCTGCTGGGGTACCTGGCCAGCCTGGGTGAGGGGCTGATGGCTGTTTGCAGTGAGGCTGGCTGGAAACTGGTATCTGGGATTTATTTAACGTCTAAAGTTGAAACTTTTTTGATTTAACTGGAGTGCAGGTCAGGTTTCCTCTGACAATCCAGGCTCCCAGCGCTTCCTTGAGCCCAAGGCAGGAAGCAGGTAACTAAGGTTTGTTTATCTTCTATAATTGAAACTTTGTTATCGTGAATAGAAGTCACAGCTGGCCTAGGCAGACAGGAACCTTAGCTTCCTCCATGGCCAGGGCAAGCCTCCTGCTTATTCCAGCTCCGTGGCTGCTGGCCACCATCTTGGCTGGGTTAATTTGCATACAGACACTCTGATTGGTTGGGGGGCATTGCTTTGGTGTCTCGGATGATGGTTAATTTGCATATTACTCTTTTATTAGAGTAGATAGCCAAGAAGGAAAGCAATCTAAGTGTTCATCAAACAAATAAATATGTATACACAAATTGTGCCATATATATACACACACAAAAAAAAGAAATTACTGGGCCATATAAGAGAAAAAATGTTACAATTTGTGGACCTTGAAGGTATTATGCTAAGTGAAATAAGTTAGAGAAAGATAAATACCATGTAACCTCACTTATAGGTGCTCTCTACAAACAATAACAACAGGCTTATTAGATACAGAGTATAAATGGGTGGTTGCCAGAGGTTGGGGGTGAGGTATGAACAAAATGGATAAAGGGAGTCAAAAGGTACAAACTTCCAGTTTAAATAAGTTATGGGAATATAATATATAGCATGGTGACTATACTTAGTAACACTTTATTGCATATTGGAAAGTGCTAACATAGTGAATTTTAGCCCAGCTGGCATAACTCAGTTGTTGATCATTGACCTGGGAACTGGGAAGTCTCTGTCTGATTCCAGGTCGGGACACATGCCCGGGTTGCAGGCTTGATACTCTGTGTGTGAGGTGTGCAGGAGGCAGCTGATTGGTAATTCACTCTCATCATTGATGTTTCTATTTCTATCTGCCTATTCCTTCCTTTCTGAAATAAAAAATATATATATTTTAAAAAGCCATAGTGAATTTTGAAAGTTTTCTGCACAAGAAAAAATTCTGTACTAAGTATAGAAACAAATGATAGACTTACTGTAGTGATCATTTCACAGTATATTGAATTCATTTTATTTTGAATACTCAAGTGCCTTCAGATATCACAACCTGATGTATTTGCCTAAATAACTGATCATTACCCAGGTCATGCAGATGAGTCTTATTAGGACCTCTTCCCTCAGGGTGCTGCTTGAACATTGCCAGAATTTTTCTCTGCCTACTTACTACTCCCATGTTCTATTATGAAATAATCCATTTTTCTGATAGACAAGTGATTTAAAAAATATAGCTTTTGATGTGGGCACAGTTAAATATTGCTAGCCTTTGGGGCCATTAGGTTTTAGGAGGTTTTTGTAAAAAGAACATTACATCTTAAGCTGATTGTGACCTCATTTAAAAGGTATAGATTTGTAGTTGAATCCTCCAAGGGCAATTTTATTTCCCCCATTGTACTGCCTTCACCGTCAGTTTAGTCCATGATGGAGGGCTGGAAATGATTATTTTATCACATAGGAGTCATGAGGCCAACACTAAGAGACAAGAAATAAGCCAAAGGCCCATTCTTAATATGGTCAGACAAATGACAGTGCACCTAGCTTCATGTTAGGTAAAGTTGGGATGATTTCTAGGATTCGAGGTAGATCTGGATAATGAACCTGCAGGGAAAACTCACAATCTACACCTGCATCTGACAGAAATTTCAGGAGTACTTGATCTAGGACTGAAACTTTAAAATGCATGTAAACTGATAAGAATTGTTAAATGAATCTTGAGGAGTGTCTAACATCATGAGTTATTGTCTCAGCTAGAGCTGGCCCTACTGCTTTCTTAGCTTGTGTATTTAATTAACTTAATTAGCCTCGCTGAGTCTCTGTTTTCTCAGTGGTAAAACTGGGAAAATAATCCGTACCTCACAGGCCTGGGAAGGTTAGTGAAGAGAGTTCATGAAAAGATTAAGATCTGTATTTGCTCCACAGAGAGAGATCAGCAAATGAAACATGGTATTTTATTTATTGGATTTAAGTGTTGGTTTAATTTTATTTGAGGAATATCAATGGATTACTTAAGAGGAGAACACTCTGCTTTCTTTATAAAATAAGTATATGCAATTAGGTATGAGTTTAGGCTTTTATTGTACTAATGTGTATATATATATATATATATATATATATATATATATATATATATATATCTCCTATATAATGAAAGAGAAACATGCAAATTAACCATCCCACCAACCAATCAGGAGCAAGTATGCAAATTAACCCAACTAAGATGGCTGCAGTCAGGAGCTGGAGCGAGCAGGAGGTTTGGATTGCTCCCAGTGATGGAGGAACCCAAGCTTTCCGCCTTCCTTGGCCACCTCCACTCAAGGCTATAAAGTTTCAATTATAGCAGATAAATAAATCTCAGAAACAAAAAGAAATAAAGAAGACTCTGGGTGCTTGGGTTGCTGGGGGGTATAGCCAGCCTGAAAATGGCCATCAGCCCCTCATTCAGGCTGGCCAGGCACCTCAGTCAGGACCCCCACCCTGAAAGGGGTGTTGCTGGGGGTATAGCCAGCCTGAAAATGGCCATCAGCCTCTCACCCAGGCTGGCCACACCCCCATGGAGTGAGGGTTCCCACTGGGGGTCTTACTCATCCTGCAAAAAGCCATCAGCCCCTCACCCAGGCTGGCCAGACACCCCAGTCGGGACTCCCTCACCCTGAAGGGGCTGTAGGAAGCCTGAAAACAGCCCTTAGCCCCTCACCTAGGCTGACCATACCCCCATGGGTGAGGGTTCACACTGGGGGGCTTGACCAGCCTGCAAATAGCCATTAGCCCCTCACCCAGACTGGCCAGTCACCCCAGTGGGGACCCCCACCCTTAAGGGGATGTGGCCAGCCTCAAAACAGCCCTCAGACCCTCACTCAGGCTGGCCAGGCACCCCAGCAGGACCCCTAACCTGATATGGGACACCCTTCAGGGCACACCAGCTGGCCCCCACCTGTGCACCAGGCCTCTATCCTAGATAATAAAAGGGTAATATGCAAATTGACCCTAACAGCATAACGATTGGGAATGACTGGTTACTATGACACACAAGGACCACCAGGGGGCAGATGTTCAATGCAGAAGCTGCCCCCTGGTGGTCAGTGTGCTCCCACAGGGGGAGCTCTGCTCAGCCACAAGCCAGGATGATGGCTGCCAGCACAACAGTGGTGGCAAGAGCCTCTCCCGCCTCCTCAGCAGCGCTAAGGATGTCTGACTTCAGTTTAGGCCTCCTCCCTGCTAGCAAGTGGACATCCCCTGAGGGTTCCCGAGCTTCCAGAGAGGAATGTCTGACTGCCAGCTTAGGCCTGATCCCCCAGGAGTGGGCCTAAGCCAGCGGGTGGACATCTCCCAAGGGGTCCCAGACTGTGAGAGGGCACAGGCCAGGCTGAGGAACCATTTCCCTAACCCCGAGTACACAAATTTTTTGTGCACTGGGCCTTTAGTATATATATAAAAGCCTAAGTGACCATTATGATGGCAGTGCCGGAATGACCAGTCGCTATTATGCACACTGACCACCGGGGGGCAGATTCTCAACACAAGAGATGCCCCATGGTGGTCAGTGGTCAATGTGTTCTCACAGCGGGAGTGCCACTCAGCCAGAAGCCAGGCTGATGGTTGGGGAGCCGTGGTGGTGGCAGGAGCCTTCCCCGCCTCCATGGCAGTGCTAAGGAATGGCAGGACAAGTGATAAGGCACGAGCAGGCGGGCCATTAGGTTTGAGGTGTCCTGGATTGCGAGAGGGCACAGGCGAGGTTGAGAAACCCTTCCCCCCATGCATGAATTTCGTGTATTGGGCTTCTAGTGTATACAAATAATTTGAAATCCAAGAATAACTGATAGGCTGGACTAGCTATAGCACCCATATGCCATAGAGATCAAGGAGTTGCTAGAGCAGATTCTGGAGCCCAAATGCCTGGGTTTTAATGCTGGCTTCTCTCCTTCCTGGCAGTATGGACTTTGGCAAGTTTTGTATCCTCCATGTAATTATAATGAACATAGAAATAATGGTTGTAATTTTCTAAGGGTTGTGAGGATTAAATAAGTTAACAAATAAAAAACACCACAAAGATTACCTGCCCATAATAAACACTACATAAAGGAACCAATTATCAAACGGTTAGTTTTAATTAACAATGGCAACACATAGACCTTAGTTTTCACTATAAATTAAATCTCCCATTATACCTCCTTTTCTAAAGTCTCATTTCCTCTTCCAGCCAAGACTGAATTTCTCATCATATTTCTGCAGTGTCCGTGAGACTTTTCCAAGTTTCTTTCCCTATAAGATCCTCCTATCATAAAGGAAAAGCAATCAGGAATTCTTTAGACTGTAGGATCCAACCCTCACCTTGTCTTTGCCAATGTAAGAACCTTTTCTGCATCTAAAGAAAAGAAAAAAGAGCAAGAGGAATAGTGGGAAAAAATAAGCAAATAAACAGAAAATCGCCTGGTTCTAGAGGTATCAGGTATTTCTGTGGGTTGGCTAGTTGTTAGGGAAGGGGCAGTGGAGAACACAGTAATATCTGTGATGGTTATTTAATCAATCATTCATTCAGCAAATATGCACTGATCACCTTCCAGAGTCTGTGCTAGTTAGCTGGTTAATGCCAGGTAAGGCCCACTCTTTTCCCTGCAGATCCTTCAATTCTAGAGCAGGTGATTGGCTATGGTATTTCTTTAGTCTCTGAGAAGAAATTAGAGATTACCACCATGGTCTCTGAGGCTTAAAGAACGGAAATTTATTTTTGTGCAGTTCTGGGGGAGAGAAGCCCACAATCAACATGTCAGCAGGGCTGGGTTCTTCTGAGATCTCTTGTTGACTAATAGATGTCTGTCCTCTCTGTCTTTACATGGTTTTCTCTCTACCTTCCTGTGTCCAAATTTCTTCTTCTTATAAGGACACAGTCAAATTAGATTAGGGATCATTTCTAATGATCTCATTTTAACTTGAGCACCTCTTTTAGGACCCTATCTAATCTAATAAAAGAGTAATATGCAAATTAACCCTCACTCCTTATACCTAAGCCACACCCACCAGCCAATCAGAGCAACGATATGCAAATTAACCCAGCCAAAATGGTGGCCAGCAGCCATGCAGCTGAGCAAACAGGAGGCCAGTGATGGAGGAAACTGCCTGCCTCGGCCGGCTGTGGCCTCTGCTCAAGGCAGCAAAGTTTCAATTATAGAAGATAAATAAACCCCAGAAGTCTGCTTCCAGCCAGCCTCGCTAGGACCTTAGGTCAATGGGAGCTGTGGCCAGCCTGCAAACAGCCGTCAGCCCCTCACCCAGGCTGGCCAGGCACCCCAGAAGGAACCGGAACCCTGAAGGGACTGTGGGCAGCCTGAAGACGGTCCTCAGCCCCTCACCCAGGCTGGCCACACTCCCATGGGGTTAGGATCCCCACTGAGGGGCTTAGCCAGCCTGCAAACAGTAATCAGCCCCTCACCCAGGCTGGCCAGGCACGTCAGCAGGAGGACATCGCTTGAGGGGTCCCAGAGGGCACAGGCAAGACTGAGGGACCCTCCCCTGAGTGTGCAAATTTTTGTGCACCAGCCCCTAGTCTCTAAATAAAACAGTTTCTGTGGTACTGGCAATTAGGATTTCAACATATGAATTTGGGGAGGACACAATTTAGTTCATAGCACTGACTATTATATAAGTAACCAGAGGCCTGGTGCGTGAAATTTGTGCAAGAGTAGACCTTCGTTCCCCCAGCTGCTTGTACTCAGGACCACAGAGGGAGGCCCTGCCCACCCGCCACAGCCTGCCAGTCGATGGCCTGGGCCTCCCTCTTTGGGGCAAACATGGAGTGATGGTCAGGCCCCCGATCAATCGCATCGCACCCGCCTTGGCTGTCCTGGTGCCAGTGGGTGTCAGTGTGGTCCCGGATGGTCGTTCCGCTGTTGGGCCATTCAGTTGATTTGCATATTATGCTTTTACTATAGAGGATGATCACAATGTAGGTAAGTATGAAGATAGAATAAGCTTATGATAATATGGGAGAAAGTAGAACCCCAAGGACCTGCTGCTAATTTCTCACATTTAGGGGCACTAGCAGGGTTCCAGGTGGTCCCCAGACTATTCTCTTCTCTGACTTATAGGACTTCCCCCTACAGACATGAGAAGCTGACTGACCAGACTTTTCTGGACCTTCACCTACTGCTTTGAAAGAAGGATCCCTGCATTTATGTCTGACTTCAGAAGAGCAATGTGGTCTCACACAAATTCTCCCAACTCATCTGAAGAAAGAATAGGCTCTTTGAGGGCTTTTAATCATAGGAAAAAGGGCAGGTAAAAAGTCACAGTTATATAGACCCTTAGAATGAAATTTATACCAAATCTCACTAGGAATCTAGGTGAATCTTAATTCAAACTTGTTGCTTGCTGTTCTTCCTCTAATCTTGGCCATGATTTTCAACAAAGAACATCATCACCCTTAACACATGATTTTTGTTCTTTACAATAGAAATATAGCATAATAGATAACTTCACTTTAATATCCAGTTCTATCTTATTAATATGTGACCTTGAGCAAACTTCTTAAAGCCTTAGTTTTCTTTTTAGTAAAATGGTTTTAATACTAATACCTCCTTCATAGCTTTTTAGAATGTGTGAGAGAAGTAAATGGTATAATATATGAAAAACTCTGAATATATAGTTGATCCAGAATGAACATTCACCAAATTTTATGTTCTGTTTTAGTCCAGAATATACAACAGGAATTCTATATAGGGATGAGAATGTCTCAAGAGTATTTGGTTTAAAAATTTATTCCATATAGTGATAGAATATTTGACATGGGAAAAAGTCTATTGTTTGAGCAATAGAAAGTACAGAAAGTAGGAGAGGAGGGGAAACTCTTGGCTTGAGGAAATATACAAAAGGTGGATGAGATTTTGAAAGGCGAAGATAGCTCCCTAAGTGTGGGTGTGATAGAATCTCAAGAAGATATGAGTCTTTAATTATCACAGCAAGTGATAATGGATTTCAGTAATCAGGTAAAGATAGCTTAGGGATAGTGATACACTTATTAACTCATGGACATAATGCAAACAGCCATTTTTTATCTCAAATAAAATGCTTGTTTTAAATACATCTCCTCTTATCATAGGGCATCTGTCAGGTCTTTTCATGAACCCAGGGGTTGGTGGGATGAGGCATTTAGCACAACTCAAATTTGGTGTAGGACTTGTTGATTACATGACTGTGAACCCTTAAAAGCAGAGAAAGTGTTCCCATAGGATCAGAGAAAAAATGAATGTCAGCAACATATATTCCCTTTCTTTTATCATCCCTTTATTTTCCCATTCTTCCTTTTCTTTTTTAAAAATGTAATTTGCTTCTCTTTGTCATTCATTAATTAATGGCCTTATGCCAGGTGTGCGGCTATGGCTTTTCCAGTTGCATTCATTGGCGCTCCCTAAAAGAAGGCTGGTATTTACCCTCTAGCTTCCCACAGCTGGACCATGTCAAATAATCACTTTGCCCAATTTAGATCTTGTCCATTTTTGGAGAAGTTGCTGCCATGTGCCCCTTTGAAAAAAAAATCATCATTTCTTATAATGAAGAAAGAATATTGAAGAAACATGAGCTATGCTCATGGAACAATTACAAAGAAATTCAAGATGTTGTGAAAATTCTAAAGTGCCCAAGTCCTTTTTCAATAAAAAAAAATGTGCTGTATATATCTGGAAAGAGATAGATTAAAGTTAATGAAAGAGTCCTAAGGAAGAGCTAATAAAGGAGGCAGAATGCGTTCTGAAACCTGAAAGAATTTTTAAAAAGCTCATCATCACACTAAATGATAAGAGTTAAAACATTTACTGTGTTCTTGGTATGTCTAAAATTGTACTCTGGGCTTATTTTTAAATTTTGGAAATCAGACATCTCTGTGATATATATTTTATTATTACCTATATTTTGAAGGTGGGAAAAAAGGCTTAGCATTGCCAACATGTCCACTGCCACCCAGCTTGTAAATGGAGGAACAGCCACTTGATCTTAGGCCCTTTGATTCCAAAAGAGCTGGTACTAACCTTTTCTTGTTCTCCTTGCAGGTGGTTTATTTGCTACTTAGATATGCCAGCCCAGTAGTCCCTAATGTCACATCTTTATAAAGTAACAGCAACAAAAACAAAACCATGGATACAAATTGGGCTGCAATCTGAATGCTAAGTCTCATTCTCCCTTGAGAGCATTGCTAGCGTGGTTCTGCAATACGGACTTAAATTTTGTAGTTTGCCTTTAGTTCATTTTAGTCTCAGCCACCCTGAAGGAGAAGTGTCAAAGGTTTTTTAATTATTTATGTCAGTGATGATTTTCTTCAATAGTCTTCTATTTATCAGACATTTAGGGAAGCCCTGAAAGAGGTAGGATGTTACAAAGGAGGGCATACAGGGCGAGAGATAAGACATGGTCCCTACGCACAGAGACTTCAGAGCCTAGTGGGAGAGCAGACACATTAACATGAATAAATGACAATGGAACATGCTAAGTACCATTAATGCAAGTCGCTAGATTTTCTTTATTCAGCTTATTTCAGAAGTAAAACTAATATCTTTACTTTGGCTCTGATTTGGAATGAATCTTACTGTAACTTCTGGGACAGTGAAAGCTCTCTTGAGAAACTAGTAAGTTCAGCCAAAATTCTCAGCAGTGTGCTTGATGAAAAATAACAGATTTTGAGAAGAAAGGGAGTAAGGCAGTTCAGCTTATTAAAGCTTGATCCAAATATTGAGACAAAAATTCAGACTCTGGTTATCTAAATAAGCAGATAGAGACAGTTAAAAAATTAGCATAAGTTAAATAATGAAACATTCATTACTGGACAATTGAATTACTGGAATTCTTGGCATAAACACATTTCAATGTCCTATGCTATTTTACTGTTTCTAATATAAGGAATTCATGTATAATTTAAAGGAGTATTTTAATTAAAATATCAATTTTTTCAAACATACATAAATAGTAAAACATAAGCAAGAGTGTCTTTAAAGCTGTAAATTTCAGCACTGTTGTATGTCTAATGAAATGTGACATTTTAGAATGAGTTTTCAGAAGTTCCAATATATTAATGTACTTTGAATTTCATAGAGAAAAATGTCTGGGTGACTTTTTAGGGTTCTGATATTATATTCAGTATTCTTGCAAATGACTGTTCAAATATTTGACAAGGAGTTTATAAAGAAAAATATGAATGATATAAAACACAGAACGTAATATAGTGAAAAGCCACAGCAAATACTTTCTGTTTTATACACTCATATTTCTCCATTTCTATAGCTATCCTCTAAGATAGTATGCAATATTGGGAGACAGATGACTTGAGGAGACAGTGAAAGGGATATTCATTATTGGCATCGCTAGCAGAGCAGGGAAATCCACAGATCAGAGCAGACAAGGAACGATGTCCTGTGCTCAGTCCCACAGGCTTCCATTCACAAGTGGCTCCCTGATTTTCAGGTGGGCTTCATCCAGGCTGCATGCATCCCTCTCATTATGGAAGCAGAACTGTGGGACATGCTCTCTGAACTCCAAGGGCCTTGGTTTTTACCTTTACTCGCTTTGGGATTTGGGACGACCAGTTAACTCCTCCTTTTGTAAAATGATAAAAATGATGTCTATTTCATATCAATGATGGAGGACAAAATTGCATGATTTATACCATCACATGATTCCCCCACTGTACCAGTTCCTCAAGTCCCATGCCCTTGCTCAGTGCTCTCAACTTTCACTCCAGAACAAATCTTGTCTCTGTAGACTTTTCCTCATCTTCCCCGACACCCACTAGACCAGGAATTCTAAACCTTGATATTATTGAGAGTTGGAGCCAGAACTAGCTTCATAATTTGCAAGGCTCAGTGCAAAATGAAAACATGGAATCCATTGTTCAAAATGAAGGAACAATGTATCATGAAAGATTAAGTGTCTTTACTGTAAGTATAAAACCTTTCCTTTCTTCTGCTGTCTATCTCTTTTCTTCTCATGGTGGTAATATTCTAGTTAATGTCTTTCTCGTAAAGAAAAATTAAAATGTGAAATTATTAGCATGAATTTTGCCATTCACCTTTGTATTATACAGTGCCAGTTTAAATGCAAATATAAGAATATTTAACTCATCTGAGGAATCATTGAAATTACACAATTACTCTTTCACAGCCTGTGCATGCATATGTATTTTGTTCTTATCAGAACAATGGACATGCTGCAAAAAACTATCCCATCTACTTTTATTTCACTTATTGATATGTACATAATCTAAATTCATTCTGAATAATAATAAGACATGCCTATTGCACACACTTCCTCGACCTACAGGCATGCTTTATTATCCCAATGGACTTCACTCACAAATCAAAATCCAAGACAAAATTATTCAGAATTTCAAGGCAGTAGGAGCAGCAGGATAATAAATCTAGTGTGGCTACCTTCTGAGTATGGGCTGGGACCATGAAATTGCACAGGTCATCACCCACAAAGTTGTCCCTGTTTATAAGGGATAACTCTATTCGTAGGGGCTGTTTTGTGCATTGTAGGATGTTGACCAGCAGCCTTGGCCTCTACCCATTAGGTGCTAGTAGCAACCTTCCCTTTCCTACTCATAATCATCAAACATTGTCTCTGGGGAAATTCCCTGCCCACCAACTGAGAACACTGCTCTAGATCAAATAACCCTTGTCTCCTGCTCCTAACAAGGCCCCTGTCTCTCCAGAATTTCATCTCATGCTTCATCCACTACATACCAGAGTGATCTTTAAAATGATTTAGTCATCTTCTCCTTTAAAACACTCCAGAATCCCCCCAACACCTATCTCACACAACATACACACACATCCATCTCCACATCTATACTAAAATGCAAACTCCTTACCTTGGCTCAAAAATCCCTTTGCAATCTTTTCCCTGACTACCTGTCCTTCTCAATATATTTCTTTCCTCTTGCCTTCTCACTCTGCCCCATCAGCTTTTGTGTGTGTGTGTTTTTTTTATGCATCTCAACGTGCCAAACTCATACATGTAGCAAGACCTTGTATTAACTTTGCCTATGCCAGAATGCTCTCCATTGATCTCTGCATGGCTGAAATCTCCCTGGGTTTTAGAACTTAAAATTCATTTCCTCAAAGTGACCTTTCTTGACCATCAAAATAATTTTCTACCCACTATTTTCTATTGTGTCACTGTATATTTATTTTCTATATGACTCTTACCCTGTTATTGTTTTCTTGCCTAATTATTTGACAGTTGTCCATATTTATTCCCCACTAAATAAAGTTCCATAAGAACAGAGACCTGCCTAATTGTTGTTCTCATACCCCCAATGCACTGAACAGTAGGTATGTGTCTGGCACAGAGCAAGTGCTCAAGAAATAGTTGTTGGATGTCTTTGGGATAAGAGTACATGCCTGTTGCATACTAGTTGAGAATAAAAAAGGTTAAAAGGTCATAATGTCTGCTTGCTTTCTTTTCACATAACAATTGTTTTAGACTCACCACTTTTTTCTTTAATTTACTGGGGTGGCATTGGTTAATAAAATTGCACAGGTTTCATGTATACCATTCTACAACACATCATCAGTGTATTGTATTGTGTGTTCACTACCCCAGGTCAATTTCCTCCCAACACTCCTATTCCCCCTTTATCCTCTTTAATCTCCTTGACCCCCTTTCACTCTGGTTATCAGCATACTGTTGTCTGTGTTTATGATCTGTTTCTGTTTTGTTTAGTAAATTACACATATGAGCAAATTGTGTGGTAGTTGTCTTTCTCTGACTGCCTTATTTCACTTAGCATAATCTAGTCCAGGTCCATCCATGCTGTTTCCAGAGATACAATTTCCTCTTTTTTTACGATCAAATAGTATTCTATTCTGTAAATGTACCACAGTCTTTTTTATCCACTCATCGACTGTTGAGCACTTGTGCTGCATCCAAATGTTGGTTGTTGTCAATAAGACTGCCATAAATATAAAGGTGCATATATTCTTTAGAATTAGTGTTTCAGGTTGCTCATTTATATTCCCAGAAGTGAAATTGCTGGGTCATAAGGCACTTCTATTTTTAATTTTTTGAGGTAACTCCATACTGCTTTTCATAGTGGCTGCACCGATCTGCATTCCTGCCAACAGTGCATGAGCATTCCCTTTTCTCCACATCCTCATCAACACTTGTTGTTTGTGGATTTATTGATGATAGCCATTCTGACAGATGTGAGATGATAACTCATTATGGTTTTAATTTGCATTTCTTTGATGATTAGTGATGTTGCTTGACCATCTTTTCATATATCTATTGACCTCTTTGGAAAAGTGTGGATTCAGGTCCTTTGCCCATGTTTTAATTGGATTGTTTGTTTGTTTTTTCATGTTTATTTGTTTGAATTATTTATAAATTTGGATACTAACTCCTTATCAGATATATCACTGGTAAATATGTTCTCAAATTCAGGAGTGCCTTTTCATTTTGTTAATGGTTTCTTTTGATGTGCAAAAATGTTTTAGGAGGAATCATGTTACCTGATATCACACTATACTATAGTAATCAAAACAGCATGGCATAAAAACAGACATATATATCAATGGAACAGAATAGAGAGCCCAGAAATAAACCCCATGTTTATGGTTAGTTAATATTTGACAAAGGAGGGAAGAACATACAATGAGGTCAAGATTGTTTACTCAATAAACATTGTTGGGAAAATTGTACTAATACGTGCACAAAAAAATAAAACTAGATCAACCTCTTACACCATACAAAAGAATAAACTAAAAATGGATTGAAATCTTCAATGTTAGACTCAAAACCATAAAATCCTAGAAGAAAACAGAGGCAGTAAAATCTCAGACATGTATCATAGCAGTATCTTCTCTGCTATATCTCCTCAGGCAAAGGAAACAAAAGACTAAAGAAACAAACAGGAAGCTCACCACTTTGATATTTCAATGCAGCCCATCTCAGAGTCCCTTTTTATTCAATAGATTATGATAGCCATTCTTCAGATGTTTTATTAATTCCTTTGAGAGTATTTTGTTTCACTTTTTTGCTGTGACAGATCTTGGGTTGCCCACACTAATTTCAATGTTGCAGACTTTACTGGAAATTTAGCTAATGTTTGTGCCATTACAGGCATTTTTGTTGTTATTGTGGCATAAAAAAGTATGCCATAATAACAACAAAAAAGACTGAGATCAGAATTCGGGGTCAAATTCTTGGCTTTGCCACATACAATCATTATAATTTGAACTAGCTGCTTCTCTGGCTTTCACCCTTTTCATCTGTAAACATGGGTTAAGTTCTTTAAAATGTTCCAAGTTATAAAATTTTGTAGCATTTAGAAAACATATGAGTACTGTTCTAGAGTAACAAAATTTGCAAATTTATCAGAAAGAGACTATGATGAGTAAACAATAGAAAATATTCTCTGGTAATATATTTGTTTTATAAAATCCATTAGGTTTGGTGCATAATCTTCTTTAAAGTTGAACTTTTGGAAACTCAGAAAACTTATATAGAAATTAAAACATTAATTAAAATATGCCAGGCATGCTAGAGTAAAAGCAAAGTAATTGAGTTTAAGAATCATCTCCTTTTAAATGATCACGTTATTAGGAAAGGTTATTTGGAAAGGACCAGTCTTGCTAAAGAAAACTCAAAAAATCAAACAAATAAAACCTCTCCCTATAGTGTAGTTCTCCTATTTTTTTGTGTGTGTGGAGGGGAAGGTGGAGGAGAGCATGTATACAAATGTATTCCTTCAACCCTTGATGAAGACAAGATGTAGTACTTGCCCTTGGCCAAATTGTGGTTGCCATTCATCTTGGTGACATACTGTCAATTCTCTATCACCCCAATCTGCCTTTCATTCAACCGCCATCAATTCCCACTTGAAGGAAAAGATTTATAATTGTCAGAAGCCAAGCAGCCTCTTGAAGGTGTTTCAGGGCCATAGCAATCCTATAAATGGGGGCTGAGGAGGACAGGAGGAGATAGTCGGCATTACTTGGGAAGCTGCCCTCTGCTTAGCTTACTCCCCACTCCCCTCACCTGTGCAGTGGGTTCTGATACCATCACCCTTCTCAGTCTTTGACTTGTTCATATCCCACAGTAGACTTCTGTGGAGTCCAACAACCACCAATGGTTATCCTTTGTGATATCCCTCCACTCTGCCTTCTTGACCATAGATGTAACTATCTACTGATTGTGGATTATATAGGGTGTCCCCCAAAAATGTATGCATGCACTTTGAATAATTATAAAGGCAGGATTTATTAAGATACATTTTATTTTCAAAATTGTACTGTTAGCTGTTAAAGTGCTTATACATTTTTGGGGACACTGGCATAAAGGGTCAACATTGCTCCTAGTTACTGTGCATCCATTTGCCAAGGCTCTCTGATATTTGTCTTCTTAGATTCACGGCTTTAGAGTTGGACAGCATTTTAGAGATCATTTTTCTAAGGCCTTCCACACTGCAGAAATTCTCTTTATCATATCTCCAAAAGACAATCTATCTCACAGTTTCTGCTTGAACCACATTCAGTGACAGGGAACTCACTGGTTTTTTAGGCAGTTCATTCTACTGTTAGACACATCTAATTGGTAAAAAGTAGCTTCTGATCTTGACTCACATTAGACTTCCCTCTGACTTCCATTCACAGATTTCAGTTCAATCTCATCTGAAGCAACACAGGATAAGATTATTTTTCCCATAGGCATGTTCTCCTACAGCAGGGGTTCAAAACTCAATATGCAGCTTGAATAAAATTTACAATTTCACTTTGGTTTTTACAATGATGCCCCTACTCCATATTTTAAAGTTTGTTGGACTTATTTTTCTTTAATTATCATTATACTAGGGGCCCGGTGCATGAAAATTTGTGCACACTGGGGGGGGGGTCCCTCTTGCAGTCTGGGGTCCCTCAGGGGATATCCACCTGCTGGCGTGTCTGGCCAGCCTGAGTGAGGGGCTGATGGCTGTTTGCAGGCTGGCCAAGCCCCCTAGTGGGAACCCTAACCCCATGGGGGTGTGGCCAGCCTGGGTGAAGGGCTGAGGGCCGTTTTCAGGCTACCCACAGTCCCTTCAGGGTTCAGGTCCCTACTAGGGTACCTGACCAGCCTGGGTGAGGGGCTGAGGGCCATTTTCAGGCTGCCCACAGCTCCCATTGACTCAAGGTCCCAGCAAAGCTTGCAGGAATCAGGTTTCTGGGGTTTATTTATCTTCTATAATTGAAACTTTGTTACCTTGAGCAGAGGCCTAGGCAGGTAATGAAGCCTTCTGTTTGCTTCAGTTCCATGGCTTCTATAATTGAAACATTGTTGCTGTGAGCAGGGGCCCAGCCAGCCTAGGCAGGCAGTTGCAAGGGAAGCCTCCTGTTTGCTCTAGCTCTGTGGCTGCCGGCCTCCATCTTGGCTTGGTTAATTTGCATACACCTGCTCTGATTGGCTGGGGGCGTGGCTTGGCTTGTGGGCATGGCTTAGGTGTCTCGGAGTGGTGGTTAATTTGCATGTTACTCTTTTATTAGAGTAGATGTGTCAGTCATGTTTCAAAAATGTTCTACGAATATTAACCTATTTGCTACTCATAGTAGCTCTATAAAATAGGAGCTCATTATTTTATTACTACTCCATTTTTAATGCTCAAAAACACTGAGTAACAAGGTTGCTGAGATTCAAACCCAGGTGAACAGGCTTTAGAGTTCACCTTGCCCTTCGTTAGGATGCTATGTTGCACCCTTTAAAATATTAACTTCTATAGGCTAATCAGGACTTTTGCTTTCTCTTAACCATGAAATATTTTAGTTATACTGAACTCACAGTCCCATAAGGAAACATATCTACAAAAAAATGAGGACCAATCTCCACATTTAGACAGGAAAATGGGCTGTTTAGCTTGCCTTCAATTTTATTTTATTTTAGTTTTTTAAAATATATTTTTATTGATTTCAGAGAGGAAGGGAGAGGGAGAGAAAGATAAAAACATCAATGATGAGAGAGAATCATTGGTCAGCTGCCTCCCGCACACCCCACACTGTAGATTGAGCCCACAACCTGAGCATGCGCCCTGACTGGAAACAAAGCATGATCCCCTGGTTCATAGGTTGATGCTCAACCACTGAGCAACACCAGCTGGGTTTGTCTTGATTTTAAATCATTATTTTGTATTTCCTAGCCTACCCATGTGTTGATGTTTTCAGATTATGTCCTCTAAGTATTTATGACATTCAAACAAATTATATATTTTCTGTGTTAAATATATTTTCTTCAACAATTGTTTGCAGGTTCAGAGTTCAAAGTGGATGAAGAGAGATAGTAGAAAAATTTATATAGACAAAGAGGTTTTGGGAAGCCCACATGTACGTTCTTTTTCTGTTCATATGTGAATGGTCTTGAAGAGAAAATAAAAGTTGACCTGATGATAAAACAATTTATAAAAGTCATCGAATGTGAAAGAGATTGTGGCTGTATAGAATTAAAATATTTGAATGCATTGAAATGATTTGAGATTTCATGGGAAATATGGCACTGTGAATATGACAGACTACTGATCAGATTTTCCACTCCAGATAGGAGCTGTGTATGATTTTACTATGTTGAATGGATATCTTTGGCATTGAAAATGCAGGTGGGAAGAGCAAAAAGTGCTTTAAAAAATGTTAGATGAAAAAATGATTAAGTCATACGTAAAGTCAACCTATCAAACATAGGTATGATGTAAATATTTACAAGGTGACTGCAAAGTATAAGGGAGGGAGGATTAAGCCTTTCCTTATTTAAATAGACAATTTTCAGCCCTAACTGGTTTGGCTCAGTGGGTAGAGCGTCGGTCTGTGGACTGAAAGGTCCCAAGTTCTATTCTGGTCAAGGGCATGTACCTTGGTTGTGGGCACATCCCTAGTGGGAGGTGTGTAGGAGGCAGCTGATTGATGTTTCTAACTCTCTATCCCTCTCCCTTCCTCTCTGTAAAAAAATCAATAAAATATATTTTAAAAAATAGACAACTTTCAGAATGATTCATTTTAAAACAGAATAGGTCAATGAGAGGAAGGGGGAAAATATGTAATAATTTGAACAATAAGGATTAAAAAGACACGCACACAACTTTAGTCTTAAAAACTCATTATAATTTTGTCTGAATAATTCTAGAAAAAAATGAATATTGGTATACTATGTATCCATGTGTAAAATTGCTTTCACATGTTCTTCTTTCTTTGCTGCATACAACAAGTCCTTGGGTAGGTAGAGTAAGACCACCAATACACTCATTTTGCTCTGGGTTTTTGATTTTCTTTTTAAAAACCCTTTTTCTAATGACCATCATTTTCCAGGTATATAAAATATTCCAAGTCTCTGAATTATGACTTTGGAATTTCTTCCAGATCCAGCTTTCTTTCTGCTTCCTCTGAGCCCTGTAATGCTGACATAGATGCCCCTCATTGCTCAGATCCACATAGTCACACATATTGTATTCATTTTGTTATCTACCCCATCTATATGAAAGTTCTGGTTTTGGACTGTGTGCATTGGATCCCCTGTTCATTTACATGAAACAGTAAACTCAGTCTGTATATATTTCCCACTATCCTGGGCCCAAAGCCTCAGGCCCAGTTTAATAAGGTTAGAAATCAGATGGTATAAAAAAAACCAAACAAGGTAAGAGACTGGGCTACGAGCAGCGCTGTTACCTTTAGCCAATCACTTAACTAACCTAATGGGAGTTTTGCTAACCTAATGGGAATTCTGTGACATTTAAATTAAACTGATGGATTTAAGGTATGTAGAATTGCCTGATCCTGATCCAAAAAAATCATCATCATCATCATCATCATCATCATCATCATCATCGTCAACAAAAATCATTATTATTAGCTAACTTGAGACTCAGTGCAAAAAATTCATGCATGGGTAAGGGTCCCTAGTGGCTGCCAGCTGCCAGCTAGGGCCTCCTTTCCCCTGGCTGCCTGCCAAGGCCGGCTGGGGTGGGGATGACTAGGGGGAGGGGCTGCAAGCAGTTGGTTGGCCAACCCCTCCCCCTGGCCTAAATCTCAGTCGAACACCTGGTAGATGGGACAATTTGTATATTTAGGCTTTTATTACATAGGATTAGGAGTAAAGTTTGATATCACAGTCTCTGTTCTATGTATGTTATTTAGCCTGTATTTAGCAATTACTGTAATTGCTAAGTACTTGCTGACAAGCTCAACAAAATTAGATTTATTCTTTTTTTTTAAATCTTTATTGTTCAGATTATTGCAGTTGTTCCTCTTTCCCCCCACCCATATCTCCCATCCTCCCAGGTCCCACCCCACCCTCTGTCTTTAACCCCCCTCCCCCTCCGCTGTTCTCATCCATAGGTGTACGATTATTGTCCAGTTTCTTCCCGCACCCCCAACACCCTTTCCCCCTGAAAATTGTCAGTCCAAACTCTTTCTATGCCTCTGATTCTATTCTATTCACCAGTTTATTCTGTTCATCAGATTTTTTATTCACTTGATTTTTAGATTCACTTGTTGATAGATATGTATTTGTTGTTCATTACTTTTATCTTTACTTTTTCTTCTTCCTCTTCTCAAAGGATAACTTTCAGCATTTTATATAATACTGGTTGGGTGGTGATGAACTCCTTTAGCTTTTT
>PVJC01014487.1:0-36402 GCA_004026665.1 Murina feae
GCGCCAACCATCACCATGCCATCTCCCTCCGGCCCACCCCCACATCTCGCTCACCCTGCCGCTGGCACTGCGCTGGCCTCCAGGGCTGCGGCCGCTATCTTGCCTGAGCTAATTTGCATACAGCCATTCTGATTGGCTAGTGGGCGTGGCTTACCCCCGTCCCAGAGAAACGGTTAATTTTAATATTTTGCTTTTATTAGTTAAGATTGCTGAATGTCCCTATGTTTTTTTCAGTTATTCATTCTTTCATTCTATAGATATTGAAGAACTATCTTCATTTTTAAGGATATTAGCCTAACATGGAGGCTGACATGCTTGGAAAGTGAAATAAAAGGAGAGAGTTTGATAACCAAAGTAAATATCAGTAATAAGGCTCTTATAAGTCAGTGAAAGAGTGTATGAGTAAGTGCCAGGATGAGTGCAGCTTGTTCAAGGAGGGAACGATAAGTAGTCAAAGAATCATCTTGCCTCCTAATATGATTTAATATACTAACATGTTAATGATGTTAGAAAATTCATTTTAGAAATAAAAGTTAATGTAATTTCATAAAGTAGAATACAGAATTCAAAGTTGGGAAAGGAAAATCTTAAAATGTAGTTAGAATCATTCTATGCATGAAAAAAGCCCGAGACATGCTGTTTTACATCTGGCAAACATCCTGATTTCTTCTTGTTTAAAACCCATTTGATTTCCATTGTTAACTTGCAACTTTCTCATTTTATTTCATCTTCACCTGAGGATATATTTTCCATTGATTTTCAGAGAGAGTAGAAAGGAGAGGAGAGGAAGAGAAAGAGAGAAGAGACAGAGACAGAGACAAAGAGAGAGAGATGAGAGATGAGAAAGAGACAAGAGAGAGACACATTGATCAGTTGTCGCCAGCACAGGCTCCCACCAGATCAAGGGTCGAACCCGCCCTTGACAGGCATCGAACTGAGACCCTTTATTGAACCGGCCAATGTTCCAACCACTGAACCACGCCAGACAGGGCTTGCTTGTTGTTTTATATCCAGGTGTAGGTAGTGCAGAATTGGCATTAGAACTTAGATCTCCAGATTCCAAGTCCACTGCCAATAGCACTCTATTTGATTGCATTTTGCACACCAGAATTCTTGTTTTGTCTATACTTTTAAAAATAATCTTTAATTTTCCAGTCATAGTTGACATACAATGTCATATTAGTTACAGGTGTATACCCCAGAGATTAGACATTTCATAACTAAGTGATCAACCTAATAAATCTCACACCCATCTGAAACTGTACATAATTATTAACTGTATTTCCTCTGCTGTACTATATGTCTCTGTGACTATTTTATAACTACCAATTCTTCACCTGAAATTAAACTAGAAATTAATAATAAAGATAGTTGGAAAACCAAAAAAATATTTGGAGATTAAACAACATAACACACGTGTCAAAGAAGAAATCACAAGAGAAATTTAAAAGTATTTTGAACTAAATGAAAGAATTAGGTTTCTTATTTACTTTTTGTTTTTAGCTACTTATCAATTCAAAAAAACTGATGGGAGTTGGACAGCAGTCACAGGAGTTTCCTCATACTGAATTAGATTCCTTCAGTGCATTTATATATTGACAAACTAAAAACAATTTTAAATGGCTTTTGTGTTTTTAGGTTTTTTTTTTTTGAAGAAAAAGTATCCTTTCAACACCAGGGGTTCTGTTTTTAAGTTAACCCAGTGGTTTTTTATCATCCATATTATAAATGCCCAGAGTCTTCTCACCTGGAGTGTCCAGGTCAGGGTGCCAGAAGCCAGGCATTCAGTGCTTCCATGGGTGATGACAGAGCAGGGGTTGATGGGGGATCTCGAAGGATCTGCAGTGGCTCAGGAGCCTGATTTTGAGCCCTTATATTCTCAGGGTTGAGAACAGGAGGAGAACAAATACATAATCTAAAACCGTTTTTTACTTCAACTTTGCTAGTGTTTTACCCATTTTCACTAACACTTGTTTTTCATCTGCGTTCATCATTCACAAGTACCTTTGTTTTTTTAACATCTTAACCATATTTTTATTGATTTGAGAGAGAGGGTAGGGAGAGGGAGGGAGAAACATTGATTTGTTGTTCCACTTATTTATACATTCATTGGTTGAGTCTGGCGGAGATCAAACTGCAACCTTGGTGTATTGCAGGGGTGGGTAATGTTTGATCCCTATATGATCTGTGAAATTATTTGGTCTGGCCCTGCCAAGGCATTAGGGGTGAGTTAATTAAACTTAATTATTACAGGCTAATTTTTAAGTCGATAATTGTATATGGCCTACAAATGATGTCATAAATATCCAAATGGCCCTCGGCAGGAAAAAGATTCCCCAGCCCTGGTGTATAGATAGGAACAATGTTCGAACCAACTCAGCTACCTGGCCAGGGCCCCATGTTAACCATTTTTTAAGTGTACATTTCAGTGTGTTAAGTGTATTCACATGGTTGTAAAACAGATGTCCAGAACTTTTTCACCTTGTTAAACTGAAACTATGGCCATTGAACAGTAACTCCTATCTGTCCCCCACCCCCAAACTAGCTCTTGGTAATCGCCATTCTGCTCTCTGACTCGGTGAACTTGTCCACTCTAGGAACCTCATCATATAGATGGATTCCTACGGTGTTGGTCTTCTTGTGACTGGCTTGTTTTATTTCGAGTAATGTCTATCCAATGACCCAAACCCGCTAGGGCCCTTTCTCCTTTCTCCATTGAGTGACTTGGCACCCTTGTTGAGGATCATTTGACCATATACAAAAAAGATTTGTTTGGGGCTCTTTATTCCATTAGTGTATGTGTCTTGTATGCGAGCACCACACCATTTTGATTACTGTTGCTTTGTATTATGTTTTGAAATCAGGAAGTGTGAATCCAAATAATCTTGGCAAACAAAGAAACCTCACAAGTATTCAGGAGATGGGATCCACAGTCTTTCACATGCTGTTCTTGCCTCCCTCTACATACGGTCCTGGTACAGTAAAAAAGTTACTGGCTATTCCAGGAACCTGTGCAGTGCCTAGAATTTCCTCCCACAGATACTGTCTCTTCCCCTGGCCTTGGTGGCTCTTGTGTATGCAGTCTCAGAGACCCTCTCTCTCAGGCTCGAAAGATTAGTAATTGGAGCTAATTAAATGGGGACCAAGCTCACAGCCTGGAGCCACCACTTCTGCTCCTTGTCTGAGGATGAGGAATTCTCATCCGACTCTCACTCTGGGCTCAGGAAACAACCCCAGATTCTTCCAGGTGCTGCAGTGATCCCCACACCTTCCTGGAGCT
This sequence comes from Murina feae, assembly GCA_004026665.1. Taxonomy (NCBI): domain Eukaryota; kingdom Metazoa; phylum Chordata; class Mammalia; order Chiroptera; family Vespertilionidae; genus Murina; species Murina feae. The sequence goes on from PVJC01014487.1 coordinate 3,281, forward strand.
GACAGGAGATTTTCAGGGGATGGTGGTTGTGTGGCTGTGGGTGGGAGCTTGGGTACTCTAAGGTGGCAGGGATTTTCTGAGAAAGTTATGGCAGAGAATTCCTCATGGGGACTGTTTTTCGAGTTTGCTCGTTTTGCCTGTCATTTCTGACACCTAGCCCCTGTGTGCTGTTCCCTGCAAGGAGGGCCCTGGTCCCTGCTTGGGAGGAGGGTGGGAGGCCCAGGGGCATGGGGGAGCCAGGAGGGGCCGTCATGGAAGAATCGCTGCCTGGTGCCCTTGCCTGGGGCTCAGGCTGTGAACAAGAGAGGTCTCCGATGCAGCGGGGTTTCGGGTCCCCCATTCCTTGGCTCTCCTATGACGGTGCTGTTTTCTTTGACCTAGAGCTACAATGGCCCAGACCGTCTGCCTGGAGGGATGGCTTTCCTCCTACTGGCTTGTTCCTCACTCTCCTCTCGCAGGACACATGGTTCCCAAGGGCAGGAGTTACTGACCCTGGAGAGCGAGGGTTTAGGGTGGTGTGGAAGTGATGCCCGTGCATGAGAGGAGGTGGGGTGGAGTCAGAATTGTGCCATTTGTGGCTTTATAACCTCCTCCTTTGTGCTGGATGCATAGGAGCGAAGTGAAAGGTGGTTTTCTTACAAACGTTTGAGCCTTTGCTTTTATGCCAAGTTTGCTTTACCAGTTAAAAATGTTTACTTTAAATCAGCAATTTTCAACTGTGTGCCGCAACAATTTTTAGAACATACGATACCTGACCATTTAGTCTGGGGCACTGACCTCTTTTCCCTGAGATTGTTGAATAAATGACACAGCCAGCCAATGATAGGCATCCCATGTGCATGAGTCTAAATTGTACCTATTTCTTTTGTCAGATTGGCAGAAAAAAATACACTTTTTGGTGTGCTGCAGAATTTTAGTGATTTTTCTGTACCCATGGGATGAAAACAGGTTGAGAATCGCTACTTTAGATACTTGTGCTTAATTCTGGGTCTGAAAACTCAGTCTTCTAATTTGACTGCTTTATTGGGGCAGGTCTTTCAGAAAAAAACCAGCTCGGCATTCAGATTGACGCTGATTAGAGGAGAAACGTCCGAATAGTTGGTCCAGCCATGTTTTCGTTCCAGATAATTAGACTTTCAGTTTTTGTTTAAAGTTCTTCTAATGGCAAGTTGCTTTCTATGGAGAATAATAAAAGAACTAAAATTTCGGTAAAGTTACACAAACACTTTTATTGATCAGTGTCTACTCAGGCATTCAGAATTTTTTTAGTGTTTTCCTTGGAAATGACGTACTTCCATTTTGTGTCCTATAGTCGACCAGATATACCACCTGGCCTCTCCAGCCTCTCCTCCGAACTACATGTACAACCCCATCAAGACGCTGAAGACCAATACGATCGGGACGTTGAACATGCTGGGTGAGTTGCCTTCCTTGTCTTGCAGCTGTTGTTGGGACTGCTGTCGACAGCCCCCGTGTAGGTCTTCATGCTGTGGAGCGTGACCTCTCACCCGCCGCCTGGGCTATTTCACTGAGACTTAACTTGGCATCAGAATTGGTCATTGTAGTAACTAACCAGTCTGTGTTGTCCCGGTTCAGTCCCCTGGGAATACCACCTGTGCTTCTGGTGAGGACCCAGCCTCCCTCCACTGTCCCCTCTGACTCACAGTGTGGTGCCTCCCTTCTGGAAAGGGCACTGGTGGCTCTGCTCCAAGATTGTGTTGGAGAGGATGACACAGACACACACACACAGCACACACACACCCCATAGACACACACAGACACCACACAGCACACACACATGTATACAAACCACAGACACACACACCACACACATAGACACACCACACAGACACACCCCACAGACACACACATGCTGTGCATACACCACAGACACACATACACTGGACGCATACCACACAGAGATACACACCCATACACACACGTTTCAGGAGCGCTCCTGGAAGGCGAGGGAGGACAGCTGTCCTTATAGGGCTGTGGAAGCCTAGTCCTGGCTCCAGGCAGAACTGCAGGTATCTCTCAGGAGAGTGAGATGAGAGGTAGCCCTTAAAGGACTGCATGGGTGATTTCCACACGATGTGGGTGATGTGAACATGTCCATGCTTGAGATGGGAAGCAGGGGTAAGCTGGGCACAGATGCCCAATACACTATGGGTTTTGATTAGTTACAAACTGGAAGAAAGGAACCACTTTTTGAAATGTCAAGTAAACACAGGCTTAGTTATAGGACATGTGAAGCAGGTTCTATAAATGGGTTTGGGAAGCTAGCACTCAATTTGAATTTGACTGAAGAAGCGTCAGACAAGGGTCTGAAGAGGCAGCTGGAGGTTGGTTTTCAAGGCTCGCAGACAACACTGGGGAGTGAACTCTGTGGGAAGTGAAAGGGCGTTTGTCCTCCTCTGTATTGTGCCCCAGCTTCTGCTTAGAGATATGGTGTGTGACAGGCTGCCCCTCCTTCATGCCAGAGCTAGACACCACAGAGAAAAAGCCACTGAGCACAGGATGCTTAAAAGATCTCATGTAGGCACTGCAGTCAGGGTGTCCAGGGCACTGTCCTGGCCACTGTGGAGGGCATTCAGATAAGGACTATGCTCTGGCTCTTTGCCAGGGAACTTGGCTTCTCAGGTGAGAATGTACGAACACAGGCATCGGTGATTCCCAGGAGGAAGGGAAAGGTCTCAAAAAAGAGGCATCTGTGTGAGTTCAAGGTGCAAGAGACTTTTGGACTGGGGCCCGAACCCTGCGTGAGGTTGACCCAGAGGTCTTGAAGGAATGGCAGAGGGTTTCCAGGAAAGACATGAACAGAAGCTGGAGAGGGACAATTGCTAGGCCAGAAAGAGACCCAAATGGGACTTTGTCTTCCGAACTGAGAGAGCTGTTGCTAGCTGTTCTGCACTTGAGACAGGATGCCCCGAATGTCGCCCGGCCTTTTCCAGGTAGGGACCTGCTCCTGTGCTTCACCGCCTCCCTGCTCCTGGGCTTGGCATCTTCCTGATGCAGCCTCTCTGTCCAGCCTCCGCACAGGCACCAGGCCTGGCCACAGCGCCTCCATTCCTCTGGCTGCGGCCTGAGGCCCAGAGGCCCTGTGAGGAGCCAGCACAGAGGAGGCAGCCGTCTCGAGTGACCCTGTCAGTGCCCTGGTGATGATACTGAACTGTCGTTTTGCAAGTTTTTACCACTGTGGGAAAGTAGATAAGGAAGGGGTACCTGGGATCTTGGTCGTGATGTGTGGTCTGCCTCTCGGGCTCTGCGGGGTGAACTGGAGTGAAGGAGATGGGGCCCGGTGTTGAGAGCCTAGGAATTCCATGTCACACTACATCCTGACCATTTCCTTCCTCATCCACAGGGGGCATTTGCACAGGTTAGCTCCAAATCTTACTTCCCAGTATCTCTGTTCCTTGTTCTCCATGCACATCCTCATGGCCTCCAAATGCTGTGCACGCCCACCCCTGGTCTCCTCACCCTAGGGCCCTTCCCTTCCTTCTGTCTCAGAAGTGGCTGCAGGCTCTGTGCTCCCCCCTCCCTCGCTTCCTCGCAGCCCTTCCTGTGCCCGTGTGCTGGGTGCTGGGGGCCTGTGGTGGAGGACGTTTGGGAAGCACTGGGTTAAGTGAAGGGCCGTGGTGTTCTGTACATCCTGCCCATCGGGACTCTAACCCTGCACCTTGCGTGACCACCATAGATAAAAATGTTCTCATCCATTCTGCATGTCAGGGAAAATGCAGGAAAAGTTCAGAGCAGGGGGTGGATTGTGGTGAGTTGCTTTGGGGAAGATGCTGTTTAAGCCAAACTTGGAAGGAGGCGAGAGGACGGGGTGGAGGTGTCCGGATGGGGGCTGGTTCAGGCGCAGTCGAATGTGCCAGGAGCATGTGGAGGAAATGCCAGATGGACCATTATGGGGCAGTAGTGTGAAGGAAGCTGAAGTTCAAAGGGCATTATCTTATGCCAGACAGGATGATGCTACCTCATAAAATAGTGGGTGATACGTTGGGGCAAAAGAATCTTTGTAAAACTCCTCAAATCACACGTTATCAAATCCACAGATTCTGCATTTGGCCCTGCTTAGTTTATAAGTATCTCACTAAGTACTGGGCTCCTCAGGGTTCACTCGTGCTTTTCTTACTGTTTTTGTTGGTTTGTTGTTGGTGGTGGGGTTTTTAACCCCTTATTTTCCAAAGTCGATGCAATAAGAGTGGATAACTGAGGATGCATGGATGTCAGATGCCATTAGTACTAAAAGATTGCTGAAATTGGCAACCAAAATGTACATGTGTGTTTTCCTTGTGTCCCTGAAGTGACAGTTGCTCTTGTGTCCCTGCTTTCCATAGGGTTGGCGAAGCGAGTTGGTGCTCGCCTGCTTCTGGCCTCCACCTCGGAGGTGTATGGAGGTAAGTGGCTGGGGCTTCCCTGGGGCAGTTCACATCCTGTCTTAGGTGAGGAAGGAATCAAAGATGGGTCCAGAATTCCATTTCTAAGGAGGCAGCGCTTTTTGATTCCAGTGCACAGCAGCCAAAGGGCTCCTATGTCTGCCATCTTGGTCTCACGCTCTGCCTCCCTCCCGCTGAAGCACGCCCTCCGGGCCTGGATCACGGCTCCCTGGCGAGGAGGACTGACGGCCACGGTTTCGCAGAAGTGGTTTTGCATTCCGCTCCAAGAGCATCCAGAAATCGATTCACCCGGGATGCTTTGCCAGTCCAGCAGGTGCATGTGATTCTTCAGTGTAAACAGTGCACGTCGTGAATGACCCCGAGAACTGGGGGCTGGCCTTGAAGAGTGCTTGGCGAAGGGGCTTGTGCTGGTGCCTCACTGTTGCATAACCGTTTCTGGAAGAATCTACGAGAAAACTCAAGGGTCTTTCCTGCCAGTCTGCAGCACATCACCACCCTCCGTGGGAAGTGGGGTGAGGGCTGACATGACAGGTTCAGTTTATGTGGATGAACACTTTCAGTTCACGTGGCAGCAGGAGCCAGGGTTGGCTGGGGTGGAACTTACCCACCTCATGTACCGTTTCAGAGAGAAATGCGGAGTGGAAGGGCAACATGGAAGAGGCGAGTTGTTATTAACGAGAACCAATGGAAAAGTCTGAGAAATGGAAATTCCACTACATGTAGTCATAGTCTTTGTAATCCCTTTGGAAAGGGAGATCACCGTCCACTTCTCTGAAGTCCTCTGGGGTTAAAGGGTGGCACTGCCCACATTCCCTCAAGTGTTCGCCCTGTTGTTGAGCAATGGGTAGGTGAGTGGCCCTAGAATTCTCCCTCCCTGTTTTGTCTACATCAAGACTCTGCAGGGAACAGCGAGTTCCCCATGCGCATCGTATGGTCCCCTTTCTCCTCGGAAGGGCTTCCCATGTCACATAAGGAGAGGCGTTGACAGAGGCCTCAGCCTGTGCCTTTAAATGCCTCAGGTACAAAAGCGCTCCAGTTCTCTGCCCAGGAGGGCCCAGTGGCATCGCTCTACATCCACCGTCTTTCTCCTCCCACCTCCTTTGTTATCTGAGCAGGGGCAGTAGCTTCTGGTCTTCAGGGTCGTAAATAACGTCAGGGCTGTACTCCTGGGCCTGCCTGGTGCTCTGCGCTGATGTTTCATGACTGCATAACCACGCCGGGGTGTGCGTGTTAGTCTGTCAGCCAGCACCCTAGGCAGAGGAGTCTGATTAGGAAGCATACGACTCTGGCCCTTCCCTTTTGTAATTTCAAAGTGATTGCATGCGGGACCTTTTTAAGGCTGTGTCATGGACCTCGGGCATCTCAGGGTTGGATGGGCATGCCCAGCCTTCTCCTCATCATTGGTCAAATTTCGGATCGTCTCCTTTGGAGTCTAGCTGGCCAGTCCTTGTGAAGAATCCCCGGGGAAAGTCTGATGGGGACCATCCGTCACATCTGCGAATTGACGTCACTGGTTTTCTTCTCTCAGGGAGTGTTTGCCTGAGACCTTTTCTCTCACCGTGCAGTAAAGTGTGCCTCTTCACAGGGGAGTTCAAAGCTCAGAAGCAGCTAGAAGGTGTGCACCTTCGCTGAGCCTCCGCTGCCCTCTGAAAGAGGCGCCAGTCCCAGTGGGCGACCACAGGGGCACGTGTGTGCCACATCCCCTTCCTTGTACCCACGCATTGAAGTCAGATTCTGCTACAAGTTACACAGGGAGTGAATTCACAACATAGGTTCCTGGACTTGTCCAGATTTCTTGGCAAAGATTTACACATTTTATACCATGGGTGTACATGGTTGTATAAAATTCCTGGTGTACTAAGTTAGTTATTAATTCACATTCTTTAACACATAATTGTGTTAAAGAATTTGTTACTGGGATTTCTTAAGTAGTCATTTCTATGGTACATCTTAAAGTGTGATTGAATTACACACCAGAAACATGGGAATTAGGGACTATAAAACATGTGCCAAAGGGACAAGCAGACGTTTGCTATTGACCTCCCACCAGCCCTGGACCAGAGCTCCTGGTGTCTCTGAGGTTTTAGTCTGTGCTGGTGATAGCACATGTGAAAGTCATTTTCTGCACAGATGTTCTTACATTTTTTTTTTCAATAAATACCTGCTTTGCTTTCCTCATATCTAATCTAATAAAAGAGTAATATGCAAATTAACCATCACTCCGAGCCACCTAAGCCACACCCACCAACCAAGCCACACACCCCAGCCAATCAGAGCAGCTATATACAAATTAACCCAGCCAAGATGGCAGCCAGCAGCCACGGAGCTAGAGCAAACAGGAAGTTTCCGTTAGGCTGGCTGGGCCTCTGCTCAAGGCAACAATTTTTCAATTATAGAAGCCACAGAGCTGAAGCAAACAGGAGGCTTTCTTGCCTGATTAGGCTTCTGCTCAAGGTAACAAAGTTTCAATTATAGAAGATAAATAAACCCCAGAAACCTGATTCCAGCCAGCCTCGCTGGGATGTTGGGTCAATGGGATCTGTGGGCAGCCTGAAAACGGCCCTCAGCCCCTCACGCGGGCTGACCAGGTACCCCAGTAGGGACCTGAACCCTGAAGGGACTGTGAGCAACCTGAAAACAGCCATCAGCCCCTCACACAGGCTGGCAGGCATGCCAGCAGGTGGACATCCCTCGAGGGGTCCCAGACTGCAAGAGGGCACAGGCCGGACTGAGGGACCCCCCTGAGTGCACAAATTTTTGTGCACCAGGCCCCTAGTATTTTATAAATATAAAACTGAACCATGTATCTCTTCACATAGATTGTATTTAATTATAGTCTGACAATGACTTAAAAGTTACGAACAATTTATGGGAGAGAGGGGAAGGCTAAAGTAGAGAGCCTTTGATCTTTTCATTTTTTTCTCTGTAAAATATGGTATTATATTAGCATGAGAGGTAAGAACAGCATATCCCACTGGCACTTAGTGAAATGTGGAACACTGAGTCCTCTAGATATGGGTCTTTCCACATGTAAAGTTTATTTTGGTCTTCTCACAGCTCCCTTTTGTGTCATAAATCATCAGTGTTCATCGTGGGTATGAACTTGAAACAAGGAGGGATGAAAACATGGTCTCGTTTCTCCTTCTCATAGACCCTGAAGTCCACCCTCAAAGCGAGGAATACTGGGGCCACGTGAACCCGATAGGCCCCCGAGCCTGCTACGATGAAGGCAAACGGGTTGCGGAGACCATGTGCTACGCCTACATGAAGCAGGTATCGGCCAACCATGTGAGCTCAGGCGCAAATGCAGAGTGCCCATTTCCCTTAATGTGCAGCACTGAAGCAGTGAAATGCCATGGTTACCCACAGGTCATGCTGGGAAGGAAGCCCAGACCCCACTGTTTTACATTAATGGTATTAGCAACAGCTTTCTTCTATCTAAATGATGCTTTCCAGGGGGTGAATTCCTCACTTTGGAATACGACCACAAGGCTTGGAACACCGTGCTGCTTTTTGCCTGTGTGCCATGACCACCAGCAGCCAGAAGTGCCAGTGTTTCCTGCAGCCCCCAAAACTGTGGCTTGTGCTTTTCACCTCTGTTCTCTATAGGTGTAAAGTTAGTGCATGGTTGCTCTCATCTGGACCTCTTCAGGAGTTGTTATTCACTGTATCTCCTGCTTTCTAAGTTACTCATTGCTTCCCCGGGGGCTGTCCCTGGTAGTTTCATGTCCTAGATTGCTCCCCACACACTGGAGCAGACAGAACCCACTGACAGAGGCAGAGGATCCACCTGGCTCTGCTGCCGCCTTGTCCTCAGAGATGTGGCCTGACCTCCTTGGTCACTCGGTGCTTGGCTCTGACATGGGCTCCATGCATGCCCTGCCTGCCTCAGCCTGTGTGGGAGCCATTGAGACCTCCAGACAGGCCCAAGGGACCGGACAAAACCTGGCTAGTCCATCCACTCAGTGATTGTCCTGTTGTGCTTGGACCAGTACTCTGAGCTCATGGACATGCCCTTCATTAAAGGGAGGGAAACGTGGACTGGACAGGCTTGTGCTCTCAGGACCTAAAGAGGAGTGGGCTGTATCCCTGAGCCCAGGATCCCTTCTGCCTGCAGGAAGCTGGGAGTTCAGAGGCCATGGGCTTCATGGGAGGGAGAGGCACTCTGGATGCCTGGTGCTGGTTCTTTGTTGTTACTTTTAGTGAAATGCCAACATTAAAGCCCACCAAATAGCCTTGTGCTGATGTAGGTATTTAGGCCTTTCTTCCCTATTTCTCGGCCAGAAGCAGAACTGATTGCTTTCCAAGCTCCTTCGGACAGTTGACCCATTTATTTTTAAGAAGCACTAACCAGTTCCAGAAAGGACAGACTGTTATCATTTTTGAGCCTAGGATATCTTGACCCCAAAATATAAGATGGTCTCCCAGATAGGCAGCACAACCCGTATGCACGATGGTACTTCAGAAAGCCTGAATGCCAGGAGCCGTGCAGCTGCATTTTATTCCATAGTAAGTGTGAAGAGGATGTGTCTCACCGTTTTCTTTTGCTTTCAGTCTTGTATTTCCCAGTGAATTTTTACAAAGGTACAGCTCGTGGGCAAGTAGGACAATTTTATTGAACTCTTAATTTTTATTAAAGAATTAATAGTGTAACTTAATTGGTAATTTTGTAAGTATACATATTACCTTACGGAATGAACTCATGATGATTACAGTATTTAGTAATGATACTAGAGGCCGGGTGTATAAATTCGTGCATGGATGGGGTCTAGCCAGCCTGCCCTGATGGGGGCCCATTGGGCTGGGCCAGCTGGGAAGAGGGGCTGCAGGAGGTCGGCCGGCCCCATCCCAGATTGGGGTGGTGGGCCAATGGGAGGCAGGGCCGGCCAGAGTCGGGGTCAGGGGAGGTTGGCCAGCCGGCCCTGCCCTCGATCAGGGTAGGGAGACCCATCATGGATGGGGCTGGCTGGGGGGATGGCTGCAGGAGATTGGCGGGGTCTGGTCAGGGGCCCGAGTGGACAGGTTGGCTGCCACAGTGCACATCATAGCAACCAGTCATTCTGTCATTCCGATTGCTTGGTTTTTATATATATACTAGGGATCTGGTACACGAAGATTCGTGCACAGGAGGCGGAGTCTCTCAGCCCAGCCTGCCCCCTCTCACAGTCCCGGACCCCTCAGTGGATGTCCTACTGATGGCCACAGTCTGGCAGCACAGGCTCAGAGCAGGCACCATGTGGGTGTGTCCCGCTGGGGGCCTGCCCCCAGCCACATCGGAGGCTGGGAGCAGGCACCCGTGTGTGTGTGTGTGTGTGTGTGTGTGTGTGTGTGTGTGTCCCCACCTGGGGCCTGCCCCCAGTTGCATAGGAGGCTCAGAGCAGACGCCGTGTCTGTGTGTGTATATATGTGTGTGTGTGTGTCTGTCTGTCTGTCTGATGGGGGCCTGCCTGCTGGCAGTGCCTGCTCACGATCCAGATGGCAGCAGGCAACCGGGAGGCGGCCCTGCTTACTGGGGCCTTCCTGTGGGTGCCTGCTCGCAGTCTGGATGGTGGCAGGTAACTGGAGGTGGTCCTGCTGATAGGGCCTTCCCGCGGGTGCCTGCTTGCAGTCTGGATGGTGGCAGATAACTGAGAGGTGGTCCTGCTGCTGGGGCCTTCCCACAGGTGCCTGCTCACAGTCTGGATGGTGGCAGGTAACTGGGAGGCGCCCCTGCTGCTGGGGCCTTCCCGCGGGTGCCTGCTTACATTCTGGATGGTGGCAGGTGACTGGGAGGTGGTCCTGCTGCTGGGGCCTGCCTGCTGGCAGTGCTTGCCTGCTGGAGGACAGCTGCTCACAGGTTGCCAAGGCAGTGCCTGCTGGGCTCACATTTCCAGGATAATGCTGCCAGCGTCCTGCCCCACTGCTATGGGCGCCGTCATCTTTGTCCCAGAGTGATGGTTAATTTGCATATTACTCTTTTATTAGATAGGATAAATAGCCAGTGTTTGCTGATCACAAACTGTATGAACTGGAATATACCTTTGAGTGCTGGCAGGGTACACATTTCATGCACGTTAACACTGTCAGCCCCATCATCGGTTGGTGAGCTCCAAAGCGTAGCACCTGTATCATCACTCTGGACTGTCAGCATTTACACTTCTGCTCACATGGGTCCTGGGAGATGAATGGCACAGGTGGCATTGTCCTGAAAACTGAAGTAATGTACCCATCGGAAGCCCCCATGTGGACAGCTGTCTGTGGCTGAGTGCCCCTGCTCATTGGGGTCCTTGTGAAGGACTCACTCACGGGAAGGATGACACTCTGTGGAATGTGTGACTTGTCTTATCACACAAGAGGCCCTAACAACTGATGGCTGAATGGATGGAAAAAGTCACAGTGTGCCTGCCAAGTGGGCTGGTCTCTGTTAGGCTCAGCCTGTGTCAAGCCTCAGTCACTATTCTCCTCTCATTCCAGCAGCCCTTCAGAGGTGGATGTGGGTCCCATTTTACAAATGGAAGAATGGGCTCTAAAACTTGTTTCCAGCTCCCAGGCCCATAAGCAGAGCTTCAACCAGGCCTGGCAGCCCTCAGGGTGTGTTCCTCCCCTTTTCCTGCTGTGCTCTTAGGCCATTGGGGGTGAGGAAGCTGGGCCAGCAGGAGGAGATGCAGCTCTTGAGTCTAAGGGCACTGGGTTCCTTTGATGCACAATGAGGTAATGACACCCAGGACGGGTCCAGGCCACGCACTGCTCAGAATCACCACTGCTCCACAGGGCAGGGAGGCTGTGGCGGGAGCCGCAGCAGCTTGCATCGCCTCCCAGCTTGTGTGCACCCTTTCAGGACAGCAACTTTTAGGAGGAAATTCAAAACTATCTGGACTAATGTAAAAAAAAAAAACCCCTAAAGAAGGATGAATCGGGTGGGGTTCTGTCTTTAGCATGTTTTAATTAATTATTTCATAAGTTATTTTTTAAAACATAATGACATATGCACTTTTAAGTATAAATCATTGTTTTCTCTCCCAGATGGTATGTGGATATATTTTACTCTGAATCAATAAAAGATTGAGAATATAAACAAAATAAATACAAGTAGGAATAATCTTTTTATAGTTTCTCTTTTCCAAAGAATTCTCTTCTGAGTCTCTCTTAATGGAATGTGGTATTGTATTCAAAATCGAATTTGATTTCCCAGGGGAAAAGAAATCTATGGCACGTGTCCATCCTAGAGATGTGAACACAGAGAGACACTCCCTTGGGTTTCCTTCAGTGGAGGGGTGGGATGGAAGTGAGATCAAGGGCACAGCATCTTTTGCGAATACTTTTAACTTGTCAGAGAGGCATTGGATGGTGGCTCTGTGCGCACTGAGTGTGGTGGGTTTGTAAATGTGGGGCCTTCTCTGGTGGGTGTGGCCAACTCACTGCCCTGCGGAGCCTGATGCTGCAGATGTGTGGTCCACCCACTGGGCAGGGTCAGCAAAAAGGCCTCCATTCAGAGCAGAGGCACAAGCACTGATGGTCACCTAGCCTGTGGCTGAGGGAATGGCTTTGTTTTACTCTCTGGCATCAGAATACTTAAAAAATAATGTAGTTGGTGTGTTCCTTATATTTTAGTTTTTTAAAAGCACCCAGCAAGCAGCTGAAACAAGTCAAGTGTTCTTTTGGTAGTATTCATACCCTGGGGTCAGACCCTTGTGGCCTGGACCTGCCCGGCTCTGCTGCCTGCTGGCTGAGCACCCGCCCTCCGTACCTGCTGCCCTCCTAGGAAGTGTCCTCTCCTGGCCTGGACGTGAGCTTAGCCTGCTGTGCAGCAACACTCAGGCCCAGTGATTACAACTCAACGAAGTAGGCTGTTGGGGGAGATTGCTAGGCAAACAGGTGCTGCTGTCCCTGACTGGTGTGGCCTCCCTCTGCCAGGACACCGAGTGGGAATTGTGTGCTCCAGAGCCTTGCTCAGCAAAGGGAGCTCTGCATTCTATGAGGGCCTCTTCCTGCCCAGGGGGGAGCAGAGCCCATCCAGATGTGGGTGCTTCTGCCTCAGGGCTGTATGGCTCTGTCCCTCTTGGGGGTCTGAGGAAAACTAAGGAAGTGTCGGAGAGTAGGCCTGCTGGCCCTGGGAGCACTTCCCATTAGTTCTGTCTCATCCCCACAGGTAGATACACCCGGGGGCCTCTCTCGGGATAGGCTGTCCACACAGTGGAGGGTGGTCCTCTCCTGTGAGTGCTGCTCTCCCTGCACACTGCTTCTCTGCCCTACCCCACACCTTCCATCAGTGAAGACAGTGACCACAGTCACACTGCGTGTTCAGAGCCAGAGCCGGCTTGAAAGCAAGGGCCACATAGGGGCACCATAGGAGAACCATTGAGTCCCTGCTGGTAACACTCTGCCCCTGGAGTTGTTGGGGAGGGAGGCAGCCCTGTTCCTTTCATTGTTCCACCTGCCTCTCTAGCCCCTCACCCCACCTGCAGAGACCAATGCAGAAAGAGGCATTCGAATGCCCCTTCCCATCTGGGGTTGATAGTATCCAATCTAGCCAGTTTCCCACCCCCAAGCATTAAAGGGCTCCTGGGCTCCTAGGGGAAATGTTTCTGAAATACTTTACATGGGGTTCCCTTTGCACCAAGATTTAGTGTTATCAAAAAAGGAAGTCAAAGTTCAAGGGCAGATACCAGGTTTAGAGCTTGTTACTTGGAAATAGACAGGAATAATTGCCGTTCCAAAGTAGATTCGTGTGGTTTCTTTAAATTCGGGAGATGGATATTACTGTCCCCATTCCAGAGATTATGATCTGAAATTGGGGCATCTCAAGTGCCTTCTCAGGAATGTGCAGCTGGTGAGGGCCAAGACCTCCTCGGGCCTCCAGGCTCCCCCTGGGCATTCCAGACGCTGCTCCCTGTGTGTGCTTCATATGCTGGCCCACTGCTGTTATGCCGGGTCACTCACTGGCAGAGTTATGCTGGCCCTTGATAAACCTCTTGAGGCTTAGAGATGTGAGGGAATGAGTCACCCACCTGGGACAGACCATGGGCACAGTGAAACCAGCCCCCTGGGTGGCCGTGTGGCACGGGCCCTCCGCCTCACCGGGGTGAAACATGCACCATGTGGTGGTCAGCAGACTCGCTGGCAAGTGGGGTGCTGAGTGCGCGTCAGCAGCTTGTGTTGCGTACTGGTGCTTCAGAGGAGGGTCTCCTTAAAAGAGGCATGGTGCCTGGTTTTCTACCCTGGGAAGCAGGCTTTGGGTCACTGGCCCTTTCCTCAGATGGGGAGTAATTACACCTTCCTCCAGGATGTGCGTGCCACCACACAACCTCCCTCAGCAGCACGTGGGTGCCAGCTGACTCCACTATCCCACCCAGGACACTGCAGGAGGAACCCCAGGGGCTGCGTGTCAGGTGGCTAATGGGCTGCACACGGTAGCACCGGTGCCTCTGACCTGATGCTGCATTGGGAGAGCCCATGCACGAGGAGGGAGCAGGTCTCAACTGGGGGAGCCTGGGGTTGTGCTGATTTGATTTGGAAGGTGAGGCTCAATATGGAGCTAGTCTTGGTACAAACTGGGCTTGAGAGCCAGAGTTGTTGAAAAGTGATGGGACCATCTCTGAAGCTGCACCTGTCCCAGGCGTTGTCCTGCGCCATCTAAGGTGACGATCCAGATGGGAAAATCAAAGCAAGCAGCTCCCTTATGGGATGGCCAGGTAGTGTCTGCAGAACTCTGCTTTTAAGGAGGCCGTGTTCTGGATCATGCCTGAGGAAAAGGAAAGCTGAGGACGAAAGTGTTGAATTGCTGCAACCCTTATAAGCCCATTGACCCTCCTGCCAAGCATGTGGATGTGACTGTTTTTCCGGTCTCTTCCTAGAATGAAGCCACATTTATCCCCTTCTGATTCTTTCCTCATCTTAACAATGAAATACAAGTCGATACTTCTGAGTTCAACAGAAAATAACTCAGAGGGGGCCAGCCGGTGGGGCATAGGTGAGGTGCTGTGGCCAGGTGGCCAACCGGAGTTTCCAGCCTCTTTGAAGCCTGACGTGGGCCCTTGGGACCCTGCAGCTGATTGCTTTTAGCTCACTCTCCTTGGGTGGAATTTTGTACTGCACAGCCTCATTAGCTAAGAGTCTGTTTGGCTCCCGGCTTGTGCCAGGTAAAATAAGAGAAGGAAAAAGCTATTTCAACCAGTGTGATAATAGCAACGCATAAGTATCACTGGGCTTGTGCTGAGGGCAACACAGACTTCGTTTTGCAGTAGTCCTGTGAGGAAGGTGCTTTCCTCTCCAGTGTTGCTCTGAGAGGGTGTGTGGCAGGCTGGGGAAGCCATGGAGATGGAGCATGGAGCCTCGGATGCCCTGAAAATAATGTCTGAAGTCTGGTGGATCCAATAGGTTAGAACACATATGCTGGGAAAGTCCACTATAATAGAACATTTAACTTTTGTATCTATGAAACAGTCTGTGAAATTCACAATTAAACAAGGTAATTTAAAGAAGGCTTTTAGGGTTTAAAAAAATATGCTTTCTTGATTACATACTTTAAAATATGCTTTTTCTGCTCTGGCCAGTGTGGATTCGATCCCCAGTTTGGTGTGTACAGAGACAGGCAATAGGTGTTCTCTCTCACATAGATGTTTCTCTCCACCCCCCTCCATCCCTCTCCCTCTCTCCTATTCCCTTTTTTATTGTAATAAAAATAAACACTTAAAAAAAGTACACAGAAGGAAAGGAATGTCTGTCCTCCCACCATGGAAAGAGAGCGTGTTAAACTGTGTTGGCGCATTTTCCCGGCCCTTCAGCCAATAGTCAGCACCGGGTGACCTCTTGTCTTTAGGGTGGATCAGATGGAGTGGAGGCGGATATAGCTCTTTAAGAATGTCTGTATGCCCCCCACTTCCCAAGGTGGAGCATTCATTTTTCCTCAGATGAGCTGTTAAGCATTTGCTGACATTTAAATCTTTATTGAGGGGCTGGCCAGGTGCTCAGTTGGTTAGAATATCATGCTGATATGCCAAGGCTGCGGTTCCATCCCAAATCGGGCGCATACAAGATTAAATTAATGAGTGTATAAGTAAGTGGGACAACAAATCGATATTTTTCTCTCCCCTCTGCTCTCTAAAACCAATAAATAGTTTTTAAAAATAATTCTTTGATAAATTAGCAAAAAATATGTGAAAAAATTATCAAAGACTGAGCATAACATGATCCTATTTGAATAAATATTTACTGGGAGAAAATGTGGAGACACAAATGTGCAGGTGCCCTACCAGAGTGCTCACTCTGCAGCTTTGGGTGAGATGTGTGTTACAGAGATTCCTACCAGAGTGTTCACACTGCAGCCTTGGGTGAGATGTGTGGTACTGATGCCCTACCAGAGTGTTGACACTGCAGCCTTGGGTGAGATGTGGGGTGTATTTGATTTTCTTTGGTGTGACTGTGTATTCCTCAGGTGTGTGTACTTCAAGCACATTGCACATGATTAAAACAAAATAGCCATTTTCACATGGAGTGAAAAGCAAACCGTTTCTGACATGTTTATGTGCAGGGAGGGCACTGGGGATGCGAAGCCTCCCAGCAGCCACGGAACTAAGCCATCTGACTCTATGCTCCCTGTCCCAGGAGGGCGTCGAAGTGCGAGTGGCCAGGATCTTCAACACCTTTGGGCCGCGCATGCACATGAATGACGGGCGGGTCGTCAGCAACTTCATCCTGCAGGCGCTCCAGGGGGAGCCACTCACGGTAGGTGCTGGCCTCAAGTGGTAAGTGTGTAGTGGTTCACCAGTCACGGTCCTGAAGCTGCCACTTACGGTTTCTGTATGTCCCTGCACACCTAGTGGCTGGGAAGGGAGGCGTATGCATAGGATCCAGGAGAGGGATGACCAGTGTGACTTGGGTCACCTTGCTTTCGAAGCCTGCCGAGAACATAGAGCATGGGCCGCAGGCGTGGTCCACACTGCCCAGGCCTCAGGGTCTGTCTGCTGTGCCGGCCTGCCTGCAAACACCTTCCAGATGCTTGCTTATCCCACTGACTATAGCTAGGGTTGTGTCTGTGCTCAGGTGGCCCAGAAATGGACATTTGTCTGGTTGGTTTGGTCACTTTTCTCTGACGGGCTTTCCACCCAGGAAGCTTCGAGCCTGGTGCCACCTGGTGGGTTGGGGTCAGTGGTCTGAGTGTGTGGCAAGGAGGAGGCCCTGCTGCTCAGTGCCCTCAGACACCCCCTCAGCCTGCTTGGCCAGGGGTTTGCTGGTTAAGTTCGGGTGGTTTTCTCCAGTTTTGCCGAATCCTCAGTTTCTTCTCTCTCTTATTCCTGCTTCTCTCTCCTCCTGCCTTTCCCAGTCCTCTCCATGCCTTCCCACCTCCATTTCTTTGCTCTTCACTCTGGAGCTCTGTGAGAGCTCAGTGCTTGGTGGGACTCTGGAAGTTCTGCAGGGCCGTTTGTTTATCAGCTGAATGTGTTCCTGGGGGAATATGGCTGTATGGACATATGAATCCATCTGTCCATACATCCATCTTCCTTTCTCTGCTGTCTACTAATAGTCAGTTAATTTGTCTGTTCTTTGATCTTTATCTGTTTACTCATTTAGTGCTCACCACAGATCCCTGGGGTGCAGGCGACTTACTATGCCTGGTTTCCAGATGGGGAAATGGCAGCCCAGAGGTTAGATAAGGTGCCCAAGCTTACGTGGCCAAATGTTGGCGGCTGACTTTGAACCCAGAGCCTCCACTCTTGATCACCGTTCTTAGGTGTGTTTGCTGTACTGCCACCAATTTAGAACCAAAAGTTTTACCAAATTAAACCAAAAATGGTGTGGCTTTTCCAGGTGAGTTTTAACACATTGTAGGGTAGAGGTGAATTCAGACCCCAGCTCAAGATGTGGATGCCCCAGTTTGATGCCCCCTGCCTAATACGCACCAGCTCTGTCTGTGCCTTGGTGTCTGAGGGCAGGAACACTGGTCACGCACACTCAGTCTTCTCTCCCTCACACCATGTGGGGCCCACCGCACATTCTAGTGGCCTTGCCCTAAGTGGGTCCAGGCGCCTTCTCACCTCTTCTTGCACTGCCCTGGTCTATGCCTCCTCCCGCTCCCATTTTATTGCTATGGCCCTTTACCACTCTCGACCCAGCAGCCAGAGGGAGCCTCAAATGAGAAGTCAGAAGCTCCAGCCTTGTGTTCCCACGAGAGCTGGACGTGGGTGCCACCCAGGACTGCAGGTGGTCTCCTGCAACCTCCTGGCAGGTTCAGAGGTCCCCAGGGGCCTTTCAGAATGTGCCTGTTTCCTGTCACAATATTAACTTCAAAGATCACTGGCCGGTGGCTCAGTTGCTTGGAGCATCTTCCTATGCACCAAAGGGTTGCAGGTTCAATTCTCCATCAGGGCACATACCTGGGTTGTGAGTTAGATCCCCGGTAGGGACACATGTGGGAGGCAACCGGTCAGTGTTTCTCTCTCTTACCCTCCCTTCTTCTGTCTCTAAAAATCATTAAAATCAGTGGCTCTACACCTGTGGGTCGCAACCCCTTTGGTGGTGAAACAACCCTTTCACAGGTATCGCCTAAGGCCATCCTGAGTATCAGATATTTACATTACGATTCGTAACAGTAGCAACATTACAGTTATGAAGTAGCAATGAAAATAATTTTATGGTTGGGGGTCATAACATGAGGAACTGTTTTTAAAGGGCCAGAAGGTTGAGAACCACTGATTAAAATCATATCCTTGGGTGAAGATTACAAAAAAGAAGATCACTGATTACAGATCACTGGAATATTTACACCAATAAAAGAGAAACATGCAGAGAACCAAGATGCCGGCATAAGGTATATACCTGAATGCGCAGCCTCCCACAAACATTAAAAAATACAACAATAAACCTAAACAACCATACTCCAGAACCAAGGGAGTGGAAGCTTTACAACTAGAAGGCAAGAGAAGGAGTGCATCGAGACTGAATAGAAGTTCTCGGCTCCAAAACAGAAAGGTACGGACGTGCGAAAGGACAGCGGGGCGGTGGCGGCGGCGGTGGCGCGAAAGGGTGGAAGCGGCTTGGAAGGGTTTACAAGCTCCGGGGTTGCACTGAATGCTGTGCGGGCAGTCTGGCAACGGGGCAGAAGACGACTATGGCGTTCTAGCAGAGCTGTTCACAGCTATCACGGACGTGGGACTCGGGCGCGCAGACGCCAGGGCATGGAATAGCGCCGCGGAGCTGGCTGAGGGGAAGCCATCACAGGTTTCTCTGCCCCAGTGACTCTGAGACCCCGCCCCAAGCTGTGTGCCTGCCTGCCTGCAGCCAAATTAACAGACTGCAGCTGGGACAGAAAACACCACTCTACCAGCCAAAATGCAGAGACAAAGAAACAGATCACAAATGACAGAAACAGAGGAAAGCAAACGACTGGATATAGAGTTCAAAACCACAGTTATAAAGCTACTCAAAAATCTGCTACGAACCTCCGAGGAACTAAGTGAGACCTTCAAGGAACTTAATGAGATTACCAAAAAAATGGCAAAGGACCAATCAGAAATTAAGCGAACACTGACTGAAATAAAGAATAACATACAGAGATCCAACAGCAGACTAGAGGACCACAAGAATCAAGTCAAAGATATAAAATACCAGGAACCAAAAAAACAGGCAACCAGAAAAGAAAAAAGAATCCAAAAATATGAAGATAGTGTAAGGAGCCTCTGGGACAACTTCAAGCATATCAACATCAGAATTATAGGGGTTCCAGAAGAAGAGAGAGCGCAAGATATTGAAAACCTGTTTGAAGAAATGATGACAGAAAACTTCCCATACTTGGTGAAAGAATGGATTTACAAGTCCAGGAAGCCCAGAGAACCCCAAACAAAAGAAATCCAAGGAGGAACACACCAAAACACATCATAATTAAAATGCCAAGGGCAAAAGACAAAGAGAATCTTAAAAGCAGCAAGAGAAAAGCAGTTAGTTACCTACAAGGGAGCACCCATACAACTGTCAGCTGATTTCTCAACAGAAACCATGCAGGCCAGAAGGGAGTGGCAAGAAATATTCAAAGTAATGAATAGCAAGAACCTACAACCAAGATTACTCTACCCAGCAAAGCTATCATGTAAAATTGATAGTAAGATAAAGAGCTTCACAGACAAGGAAAACCTAAAGGAGTTCATCACCACCAACCCAGGATTATTTGAAATGTTGAAGGGCATTCTTTGAGAAGAGGAAGAAGAAACAAGTAAAGATAAAAATTATAAACAACAAATACCTATCAACCAGGGAATATAACAATTAAGTCAATAGAAATATCTGATGAACAGAATAAACTGGTGAATAGAATATAAGGGCATAGAAAGGAAATGGACTGACAATTCTCAGGGGGAAGGGGGTGTGGGGTATGGGAAGAGACTGGACAAAAATCTTACATCTATGGACAAAGACAGTGGTGGGGTTAAGGGCACAGGGTGGAGGGGGAAACCAGGTAGAGGGGAGCTATGGGGGTTTAAAAAAAAAGAAACATCTGTAATAATCTGAACAATAAAGATTTATTTTTTTTAAAAAAAGGAAACATGCAAATTGGTGTCACTCTGCTACACCCCAAGCCACGCCTGTCAGCCAGTCAAAGTGATTATATGCAAATTAACCCAACCAAGATGGCCTCCGGCAGCCACAGAACTGAAGCAAGCAGGAGACTTGGTTGCCCTGGCGATGGAGGAAGCCAAGCTTCCCGCCTGCCTTGGCCGGCTGTGGCCTCCGCTCAAGGCAATGAAGTTTCAATTATAGAAGATAAATAAATCCCAGATACTTGCTTCCAGCCACCTTGTTGGGAGCTTGGGTCACTGGGGAAGTTGGCCAGCCTGCAAACAGCCATCAGCCACTCAGCCAGACTGGCCAGACACCCCAGTAGGACCCCCCACCCTGAAAGGGGTGCGGCCAGCCTGAAAACAGCCCTCAGCCTCTCACCCAGGCTGGCCAGGCACCCCAGTGGGAACACGCACCCCGAAAGGGCTGTAGCCAGCCTGCAAACAGTCATCATCCCTCACCCAGGACAGCGCACGTAGAGCAGACGTAGGGTATGAACCTGGGTCTGTGTCATTTTAAAACCCTTCCTTTTTCCAAAGGAAATTATGGAGAAGGCATACTTCTAAAACCAGTCCAAAGTTAGCATGTTATTTACTCCACGTATGGATAGCATGGGATTGGCCCTTTGTCCATGCACAGATGAGAAGCTCTTAGGTACTGAAGGCCCAGCATAGGTTGGTGCTGTGCTCCCCGCGCTCTCCTGAGGGTGCTCCCCCTGGCCTGTGCACAGCGGCCTGCCTCTCTGTCTGGGAACCCTTGAGTGACCAGACTGTTGTGACCTGCACACAGTGCATAGTTGCTGGGCCTTGTTGTTTTGCACACACTCACGGAACACGTCGCTGTGCTGGGCTGTCATAGGGCAAAGGTGGGTTGGCCCCAGTTCCTGGCCCAGGGAGTGCTCAGCCGGGGAAATTGGTATGAATTGATGGGTGGAGGACAGTCTCAAAAGGGGCAGAGCAGTGAACTCTGTCCTGGGAATGGCCAGAGGAGGTGTCCCAAGGAAGTGGTGTCTGAGTTGGTCCCTGGTCCCTGATCCCTGAGAGATGAGAAGCACTGTGCCAGGTGGAAAGCAGGTGTGAGGTGGAGACATGGAAGCATCCAGTGGACAGGAACAGAGCATGAGACCCTCTCCCTCCCGCCTCCTCTGACTCTACCCAGAGTCGCCTGGGAGGTTCTCAGCCTTAGTCACACATTGGGATGACCTAGGGAACTAATTGTAAACACACCTAGGCTGGGTCCCAGCAGAGGCTCTGTGGCGTGGCCTGACCAAGCCCAGCTTCCTGACGGGTAGCCCGGTGGAAGACGAGGTCAGTGGCCTGAGTGCTGTGTGCATGCATGTTTCTTGCCTGCTGGCTCCTGTCCCACAACCTGACATACTCCCTGGTTCGTCATAGGCCTGGTGACAGAGGAGTCCTTCCAAGGATGGCCTTTGAAGAAGAACTTCATACGCGAATACACACATGCATACGTATTTCTGCCCCCTTCTCACCGTTGGGCACAGTGTTGAAGCACCCACACGAGGCCTAACTGTCTGTTTCCTCCTAGGTGTACGGATCTGGGTCGCAGACCAGGGCCTTCCAGTACGTCAGGTAAGACAGCCGGACCTGCTGGGAGCAGCTGGGCCTGGTGGTGGCGCAGCAGGGCTGGTGCAGGCCTGGTGGGCAGTATCTGTTATAAGTAGCCTTCCTCAGGGTTCCAAAGGCAGCTCCAGCTCTGCTCTGTGAAAGTTCTTCCAGTCCCTCCAATCCCATGGGAAGTGGAAAGTGTGCTTGCCTGCTCCTGACTTAGGACTCCTTGCTAGCCCCTTGCTGCCACCTAGCGTCTCGTAGGTAAACTTGCCCAATCTGAGGGCAGTTGAGTTTAGTTCAGGCCAACTTAAGATTTGGCTTTGATCATCCAGCAAACCCACAGATCTGAGAATCTGACCACTTTACACATGGTGTTCTGAGTGGATGAGATTGTCCTCACTGAAGCAGGGGTGAGGCAGTGGCCTGCTGCTGCGTGTTGTTGCCTGTAATGCATCTAAGCACTTGGTCCACAGCCTCACGTGGTGACTTTCACTTCCCTCCTGGTGTGGGGAGTTTGTTGGTCAGTTCTGTCAGTGACAGATTTAAAATGCAGGTTTTTTTTTCTGAGAGAAGTCACAATGTAAACAGTTCCATAGACCCAGACCCTCTCCCAGGTGGCAATGACTGGGAATCCTCTGTAAATTCATGGTATCCTAAATTGTAAATTCCCAGTGCAGATATCCTGGAATGCCTGTCAGCCAGCAAGTGTTATTCTTGGTGCCTTGAGGCCATCCCAGTTTGCTGTAGCGGTGACTAGGTGGCAGTGGGGTGTAGGTCTGGGCAGCCCCTCACCCTGCCCTCAGCCAGAGTGGTCACATAGACTTGTCTGATTATGTGAGGGTCCAGGGTAGAGTCATATTTCTGTACCGCGACCATATTAACACATTGTGGACGGATCACTGAGATTCTCGCTTCATATTACACAGTGTTTTACAAAGTATCATACTTTAAAAAGATGTTAGCTTGTAAGAACATGTAATAAGTAATTTCAAAATGCAATGGGTGTTTAAGTTTAAAGCATGCCTGTAACATTTATGTAAAACGTTTTTTGTACTAGTTCAATAGAAACTTACCTGGCCACTGGGTAAAGCCAGCAATAAAACTACTGTCCCCAGTGTGTTCATTGGACTTCTGTGTATTGAGAACCACCCTTTGGTAACAGTACGTTCACCGCCTCCTTCGGATCTAGCAGTCTCCCGTTACAGTGACTCTCCTGAAGCCGCCTGTCAGTGTTCCCCACACTTCTCCAGCTGTGGCACCTTGTGAATGTTACTGAGAAATGCAGGGCGAAAGGGGATCCTTCAGAACCCAAATTTCTTACTCTCATTATTTCAAGCATGAGATACAAAAATCATTGAAAATAGCCTCAGATACTTGCGAGGGATTAAAATGTTTAAGAATTTAGTGATGCAAGTGTCGCATACCATCCAGCTTGGGACATGCTGCCTGGCCTGCTCTGATGGGCACGGCTCACACAGATGGTTGTCAGCTCAGATGCCAGCGAACAATCTGAGGACGGGCTTGGAAGTTTCACTGGAAATGTTTCTGACAGCCCTTTACCAAAGCCCTTTCTTCATAATACTGCATCGTCACTTACGCTCCCTCTGCTGGACATCTCTCCATCTCATGTCAGTAGAGGCCGAGATGATGAGGCCTCGTGACCACCGGCAAAGGGCTTTCCTGACTTCCACTCTCAGTTTATTCAGGACTCAGCTGAGACAGTTCACTTACCAGAGTTCTGCGATTTTGAACAAGCTGTTTCTGACTTAGAATCTTTTTCCTGCACAGTTGGAAGTGCACAGTGTCTGAGTCTGCAGTTACTGTACTAATCCAGCCATCTCCGGACTCACGGCCCCGCAGAGCAGCACTCTGGGTCCAGAGGTCGGGCACAGGCACCCACACCCTGGAGAAGGGGATTGACGCTTGCATGGTCAGCACATCCTCATCCACACAGCAAAGGCTTGCTCTAGAGTTTTTTAGAGTCACTTTGTCAAAATGATGCTTCTAAAGAGCTGAGCTTCAGGTTAAATGTGAGTGATAGATGCAATTTTGAATAAAAATTGACAGTTATTAACATAAAAGATGCATGACCCGCCCTCCACCCCCACCCCCAATGAGCTAGATTGCAGAACAGTTATCTTCCAGCTGCAGTGTTAAAAACAGTTGGGGGCTGCTGAATGGCAGCTTGAACATCATTTAGGAACTTGCGAGATGTGTGCCATCAGAGAATGTGCTGTGGGCACTAACCACTGCCATAGTGACTAAGTGACGTTTTGTCAGTTTCTAGAAAGAGAGATTATCCCAAGTCAGCTGTTATTGATATCAGTGCTTAAAGCTCTGAGAACAGAACGGATTTCAGGTATCTTCATACAAAATACCCATTCGCTGTAAACAAAAACCCAGAAAATTGTTTACTAAATATCCCACCAAAAAAAAAAGTTTTCAATGAAAGGAAAGCAAAGCAGGTTTTCTTCTGGAAGTCTGCCACAGTACCCTCGCCTTTCTGGTGACAGTGGAGGGGGGAGGAGGAGGGAGAGTATCAAACAGACTGCATTTGGATCATCAGAACTTTAGAGTCGTCTGAGGCAGCGGTCGCCAACCTTTCGGACCTCACGGACCAGCAGTGGTCTAAGGCGTAGCGCTGAAGAAACAGGCGGTGTAGAGCAGCGAGGTGTCACTTTTACAGAGTAACTTTTTGTTCTTAGCAGAGCCACACTTTAAAGCTTCTGAAAATAAGAAACAAACCTTGGTAAGCGGAAATCTGTTTGCTTATCTCCCCGTGATGGCCAGTGGATCAGAGTTATTTGGACACCCAGATACCTCTGTTTCTTAGAAGTGTGTGGGGTGGGGTGGGGTGGGGTGGGGTGGGGTGGGGTGGGGTGGCAGAACTTTCAGGGAGTCTGGAGCAGGGTTCCGTCATTTCCACGCTCAGTGTCTGCTTTCCTGTGCTTTGCCAGGTGAGCACTCCACACGGGGACTTTCGTTGCAGTGGGTCTCACTGTTTGTAGTCGTCTCCCTTCCCATGGGCCAGCTATCTGGGTGCACAGGTCCCATGCACTTTCAGCAGAAACTTGTGTCAATCCCGTTGTTTCTGGGCATGTGCCTATTTTAATTTATTTGTATTTTGTAATTGTGAAAGGGTTTCAGAAATTGATAGGAGAGCACTCAACCCCCTCACTCAGTGTCCTCCTATTCAGCTGCCAGCACCCTCCCTAGGATAGCAGCCTGGGCATCCTATTGTTGTACCCCGGGCGCTCTGGTGCTCTCCACACCCCGGCTTGCAGGATTTCAGTGGGACATCCACCTTTCCATTGGGTTTTGGTATCCTTACGGGAGGTGGCTGTGTCCTGATGCTCCACGCCTGTGTGCTCAGCACAAGGTGCCTGAACAGCCTCCCTTCTCTCCTAGCGACCTGGTGAACGGCCTGGTGGTCCTCATGAACAGCAACGTCAGCAGCCCGGTCAACCTGGTGAGTGCGCTCCCTCCTCCCCCATCTCAGAGCCGTCCACGCTCCTCCTCTGTGAGCCATGAGAAGCACCAGGCTTTGCTTGATGGGCTGTGACAGTCCTAGAGATGAAAACCCACAGAGTAAGACAGTAAGAGATGACAAAGAAGTAACATGTCTGCAAGCTGGCTTCAGGTGCCTCCGCCAACCTCTCCTGCCTGCGGGGTGATGTAGAGCGGGGGCCGTGCCTGTTAGTGTGATGAGACTGAGCCGGCTGCGCACCTGAACTTGGGTGGAGCGTTTTGGGACTGGCGGACGGGCATATCCTGGTGCGCCCTCTCACAGCATTTAACATGCAGGCGCTGTGAGGCCTGACCAGATCAGGTGTGAGAGGTGGAGGGGTGGCGGAAGTTCCCAGGGGCCTGTGTTTCAGCCGCACAGACCACCTGTGTGCTTCTCCTTTGTCACTTCCTGAGTCCAGCACCTCCATGTTGGGGGTTGGAAGGTCATTGTCCCGGCCCTAACACATCTAGTGCTAGTGGGCTTGCTTCTCAAAAGGAATTTGTTCTGTCTGTGGCCAGTTCTGGCCAACAGGAAGTTTTTCCTTGTATTTAGGACTAAAATCTCATTCCCTGGACGCCCATTTACTAGCCTGCCTCCTCTGCGTGCTGCCTCGCGGTGTGGTAGCCTTCTAAGGTTGAAAGGCAAGGTCGCACCCCCAAGCTCTTCCAGGCAGCGTTCCAACAGCTGACTCCCTTGACCCTTCAGTCGCTGTCTGCTCGTGCCCATACAAGGTGTCCCATATGTAGACCGTCCCGCACTCAGGGTGTCCTGCTTCGGCTGATGGCCCTGACAGGAGGGCCCTGAGTTCTCCGTGGAGCACTGATGCTGCTCACCTTGACCAGCCGCCTGGCAAAGCCGAACCTCTCCTGCCTCCCAGGGTGATGTAGAGCAGGAGGCCATGCCCTCTTATTCTGGAAGCCTCCCTTGCCCTTTCCCTGGAGCCATCCGTCCTAAGCATGTTCAGTCGCTTCATTTTTCACTAAGTGCAAAGTGGGTTCTTACAAAACAGGAAAGATTGGGCCTGGAGAGGCCACTCACTCCCTGTGGAGCTGTTGACGGGCTCATGGACACAGGAGGCCGCAGGTGCCAGTGGGTCTTCTTCATGCACGCTGGCAGGAACAGGCAGCTTAGAAGAGAACAGGCATGTGTGAGGCTCAGTTCATTGCAAGTACTTGCCCCTGACGCTTTGTGAAGGACATGTGACCTACCCGCTGTGTTCCTACATACAGGCCCTTTAAAGTGTGTGTTGCCATTCCTCTCTCCCTCAGATATTGTGTTCCCTCTTGCTTCTTTTAGGGGACTTTTGTACAGCATATTTGGGGGCTCCCATCTCATGTAGAAATGTGTCTTCCTGAGTCTGAACCATGTCTGCCAATGGTCCTGATGGAGACGGGCTGCTTCCTGCCAGACCCGTCCCTCGCCCCACTGCCCCGCCAGGCCCCGTCCCCGCTGCCTGTACCTCCTTGCTGCGGGGTCAGGGGCTGTCCAGCTTCACGGCTGTCTCTTAGGGCCGTTGCCACAGTGTGTGATGGAAGGAAGAAAGGGAGAACAGTTTCCCTGAAAGTTTCCCAAAGTCAGCTCACTTACATACTGCCCCGCATCTCTCCCCTGCCTTGCCCAGACCCTCACCTGTGGGTGTGCGAGTCCTTTATTACTTACTGACACTGCAGTTAGATAGGGACATTGTCATGGTGATTGGGCCAGAAGGTGTGTTCACATTAGATACTCTTGACCTTGCCAGAGGGTGTCCTCATGCCAGCGGTTCATCTGGAGGACAGGATGAGGTCAGACTCTGCCATGCGGAGTCGCTGTCATCAGGGCGGTTAGGTGCCCAGTGAAGAGTGGCAGGAGCTATGCCCTTGGGAGGCTCAGAGGGGCCCACGGCACCTTTGAAGACAAGCACGTGTGTGGGTGGTGGTGCCGGCCTTGGCCGATGCAGTTACTCTTATAACCAGACCCGTTTCTTCCGTAGGGGAACCCAGAAGAACACACCATCCTAGAATTTGCTCAGTTAATTAAAGATCTTGTGGGTAAGTAGGGCACACACTTTCCTGAGTGAAGGTGCCTGTACTTTCCTGTCAGTCAAGACACCTGGTCTGGAAATATGAGATTGATAGAAGCTAATTTTGTTGGATAAAAAAAAAACAGACCTTTATCAGGAACTCTTAATTGTTTTCTGCTTCTTTAAGAAATAGGAAGATGGAGATTGGGGTGGGGAAGGAAGTGGGCTTTGTAAGCAGGTGTATGTGAGTGGGAAGCACGGTGCCCCTGGAGACCTGGTGATGTTAGCTCCCTCTGCACAGGTGTCAGGGGTTTGATTTCAGACACTGGGGATGCACTGGCCTAAAATCCAAGTGAGCCGCAGTGTAACCACCTGAGCTGGCCACGAGCAGGTTTCTTGTGCAGGCCTGGCCGGGGCTTCCTGGTGTGGCTTCATTCTGGCAGCCAGCAGGGTCTGCATCCAGCAGGGATGCTGAACAAGCCAGGCTCTCTGTCCTGCTCGCGGCCTCTCAGTGGGGTTGCTGGACATCTTAGTGTTGCTCAGGTCTCACTCCTGCCAGCACATAAGTGCCCAGGTCTTTGTTAGGCATCAGCCTGGGGTTGGCCCAAAGTCATTCCCCTGTGTTCTGCATTAAGTGAGTTAAAGATGCCCTGACTCTGGGCAAAGGTCTTGTCCAGGACATGGCTGGTGCTCAGTGGGGCAGCAGGGTCACAGTTCCCTGCACACGCATGTGACCACAGACCACATTTGCCATTTGGAGTCATGCTTGGCGGGCACGCCTGCCATGCTAGCTGATGGTGGGTGGTCTGCCTGGGAGCTGGCCCTCAAGTTTCACTCAAGCCTGTAGCAGCAGAGTAGCCTACTCATTGCCAAGCTCTTGTGGGGACAGAAGCAGTCCCAAAGGCGGCTGAAGGACTCCATGAGACACTGTTGTAATGTACCCCATGAATCACACAAAGATGCCTCAAGAAGACGAATTAGGAGTCACATTTATTGCAAATCCGGGACTATGAGGGGGCATTTTTGCTCTCCAAATCTCGTAGTGATAATATGGCCGCAACACAAGATTTATATAGGCAAAAATCACAAGGTATCGATTATATCTTTGAGTTTGGAATGAGGAACCTGGTTTGCAAAAAGCAATTACAGAAGCAGAATTGAGCATGTTAGCTAAATTATAGTTTTGGGTTTCTAGATCACTGAATCAAAGGGCACACATTGCCTAGAGCCGTGGGTCTTGTGACCCCTGAGTTGACAGGAACCCATTATCTGGAACCATCGAGCCTTATGACCACTGAGTCAACTGGAATGTGTTATCTGTACCATTGAGGTATTTTAGGGTGATTGTGCTGCCCTGGTTCTCTGGGTGGTTCACAGAAGAATGTACTTTCTAAAACCAGTGAGATCACAATCAATGGGATATTCAGACCACCAACAGTGAGGGATTTAATCGATTGGGATAGCATACATAACTTCAGAAAATGAAAGTAACTTTTCTATTGTTAAACAAAACAAAAAATACAGAAGCCAAACAGCAAGATTAGAATTAAAGTACAGTTTCAACCTGGAATGATTGCTACCATACTTCAATGTGTCACCCAGCCTGTACTAGTCATTTGACGTGTGTAGTGAAACATCCGTCCCTGGAGGTTGGTGATGCTCTCTTACCTTTTCTTTGTTTAAAACAACTCAGGTAGTGGAAGTGAAATTCAGTTTCTCTCTGAAGCCCAAGATGACCCACAGAAAAGAAAACCAGACATCAAAAAGGCGAAGCTGATGCTCGGCTGGGAGCCTGTGGTAAGTGGGGACCCAGTATCTTGGAGATATGTGGGAAATACGAGGGGAAAATGAAATGGGTAACTCAAAGATGTGATTTAGAATTCAGGCTTAAACACCGTCTTTATAGAGAAAGAAGAGGGGGAATTTAGGCCTTATAGGGGAGACCTAAGAAAGTTGAATGTGCCCTTAGAAGAGTAGATGGGAGATTAATGATAGCTTGTGACATTTATCTGCTGACAGCTTTAGTGTCCTCTCCTATAATGCATCCATCCTCCCTGGTTGATGAAACTCTTTGAGAAGAATCTTTGACAAACAGTTCTTTTGTGGAAAGTTTCTTAGGCAGATAAGGGAAGCTCAGAGGAAGCCTTTCCCTGCATTTCCATTTTTCAAGGGCCTACAGCTCAGACCCAACAGTATGCCAGAGTGGTGGATTTGGGGCAGGGGGTGAGAGAGGGGCATGTCCTGAACTCCTACAGTTACATTTTGGGGTGGCATGTTCTACCTGTAATGCCCAGAATATCGTGATCCCCAAAGACCACGAGTGAGCCCGACATGCAAAAACATGAGAACCTTTATTCGAGTTAACTCGGGCTCCGTCCCACACACTCTCACCAATGCAGCGGCAGAGCGGGGGAGAGAGATCACGAGTGTCAGGAGAACAAAGGATTTATAGAGGGGTCTGGAAGTAGTGGGTGGGGTAATGCGTGATTGGTCCAGGGAAGAGTCAGGGTTGGTTGCACAAGGGGGCAGGATGCAGTCAGACCTGGGTCATTTCCTTTGCATCCCTATTGGCCGGTTCAAAAAGGGGTGGTTGAGCAACTGGGAACTTCGAGGAGTCAGTCTGATTTGACTATCATTCCCCCCTTGTCATGAGACTCACAGGCCCAGTTATGGGCCAGTTTTGCATTTCTACCTCACCATCAACTGCTGCAAGAGGTCTATCTTGGGTATGGGAGCTCTCAGCAGCATGAGTGGCCGTGAGCAAGGTTACCAGCATCAGGTAGGTCGAGTACGTCATAACTTGAGCTTGAGCGGGTTGTGCTGACCTTGGTCACTGCTTCATCTAGTGATGAAGTCTTCACGGATCACGGATGGGTCCACTGGTCGAACGTGAGTATGATGGACCCAGGTTGCCGTCTACCTTGAGAGCGGTGGGGGTCGTCAGCACCACAGTGTAGGGGCCCTTCCAGTGTGGCTCGAGAGTCTCCCGGCTGTGCCTCTTGGCGTAGACCCAGTCTCCTGACCTATACTGGTGAGGTGTCAGGGTTGGGCCAGTCTCATAGATGGCACGGAGGCGCGGCCAAATGTCCTCGTGTGCCCTCTGGAGCCCTCTCAAGGAAAGAAACAGTTCTTGATTTTCAAATTCAGCGAGGAATTCAGCTTTAAGGTTAGGAATAATAGGGGGTGGCCTGCCAAACATGATTTCATAAGGAGTAAAACTCAGGGTGTAAGGAGAGTTCCTTACCCTGTAAAGGGCGTACGGAAGGAGAGCCACCCAGTCCCCGCCAGTCTCCATGGTTAATTTGGTAAGGGTCTCTTTTAGAGTTCTAGTCATCCTTTCTACCTGCCCTCAGCTCTGAGGTCTATAAGCACAATGCAATTTCCAATTTGCCCCAATAGCTTTGGCTACTGCCTGTATTACCTGTGAGACAAACGCCGGCCCGTTGTCAGACCCTATCATAACAGGAAAACCATACCTGGGTAAGATGTCTTCTAGCAGCTTCTTAGCTACCGTCTGAGCCGTTTCATGCTTGTTTGGGTATGACTCTACCCATCCGGAGAAGGTGTCTACGAACACTAAAAGATATTTATAGCCATACTTCCCTGGTTTAATCTCAGTGAAGTCGATCTCCCATTGTGCTCCTGGTTTGGTTCCTCTGAGTCTGGTCCCTTTCTCACTTGATTTGGCCCTTGCGTTCGTAAGCTGACAGGTCTTGCAGGCAGACACAATCTGATCTATTTTAGTATCCTGCTGGTGAATTTTGATTCTGGCATGTCGGATTAAGTCCTTCATCTTCCGGGTTCCCAGGTGAGTAGACCGGTGCATGTGCTCTAATACCGTGACCCCAAGTCAGTCTGGTAATATAAGTTCCCCTTCTGGTGTACGCCACCATCTCTTTCTGTTCTGGGCTCTGGGGAGTGTTCTGATACGTTGTAACTCTTCTTGGGAATATTTAGGCTGGTCTGGTAATACTGGGTCCCCTGGGTCTGGTAATTATAAGGCCATGGCAGGGACTGAGGTGAGGGCCACTGCCTTCACAGCCTGGTCAGCCTTTTGGTTACCTCTTGCTACCGGGTCATCAGCTCTTCGGTGCCCCTGGCAGTGGGTTATGGCTAATTTGGCAGAAAGCCATAAGGCCGCAAGCAGATTGAGAATCTCCTTTTTATTTTTTATTGTCCGTCCCTCTGCTATCAGTAGCCCTCTCTCTCTCGATAGATTGCCCCATGAACATGGGCTGTAGCAAACACATAATGGCTGTCTGTGTAAACGTTAAGCCGCTTCCCAGCTCCCAGCATCAGCGCCTTATTAAGGGCGATGAGTTCTGCGCGCTGGGCTGACGTTCTGAGGGCAGAGCCTCCGCCCACACAGTGTCTGTCCCAGTGACTACCGCTGCCCCCGCGTACCTGCACCCATCCCGCATGAAGCTGCTTCCATCCGTGAACCAGGTGGCCTCTGCATCAGGGAGGGGCCGGTCGGTCAAGTCCTTCTGGAGTCCATGCACCTGCTCCAGGATTCCTGCGCAGACGTGCAGCGGGGCATCTAGGTCAGGGCCGGGCAGCAAGGTAGCAGGATTCAGGGCCGTACTGGGTTGGAACCGCACTCTTGGAGGGTTGAGGAGGAGGCTTTGGTAATGAGTCATATGTGTGTTACTCATCCACCTATCAGGAGGCTGCTTCAGGACCCCCTCAATGGCATGTGGGGTTGTAATCCAGATTCCTGTTCCAGGGTCAGTTTGTCAGCGTCTTTGACCAAGAGCACTGTAGCCACAATAATTCTCAAGAATGGCGGCCAGCCGGCTGCTACAGGATCTAACTTCTTAGACAAGTAAGCTAGTGGGCGGCTCCAGGGGCCTAAAGTTTGAGTCAAAACCCCTTTCGCTATTCCTTTGTGCTCATCTACAAATAGGGGAAAGGCTTCGTAATATCTGGCAGGACCAGGGCCGGAGCACCTAGGAGGGCCTTCTTTAACTGCCTAAAGGCAGCTTCATCTTCCTCAGTCCAGTCAAACACCCTCCCCTCTTTGGTAGCTTCATATAGGGGCCTGGCAATTTCGGTGAAGCCCGGTATCCAGAGCCGGCTGATCCTAAGAATTCCCTTACTTCTCTTCGAGAGGTGGGAGTAGGGAATTTCAAAACAGTCTCTTTTCTGGCATCCGATAATCGCCGCTGTCCGCCCTCTAGGATGTATCCCAGGTAACTCACCTTTTCTCTGCATAACTGAGCCTTCTTCGCGGATGCCCGGTACCCTAAGGCCCCCAGTGTGGCCAGTAGATCTTGGGTCCCCTGCTCACAGTGCTTGGCCATGTCAGCAGCAATCAGGATATCATCTACTTACTGGAGGAGGGTGAGGTTGGGGTGCTTCCTTTTGTACCCACTCAGGTCCTCATGTAGTGCCTCGTCGAAGATGATGGGTGAGTTCTTGAATCCTTGAGGCAGTCGTGTCCAGTTTAGTTGTCCGCTGTAACCCTCCTCCGGGTCATGCCACTCGAAGGCAAACAGGTTGGCTCTGGGGTGCCAGTGGTAGGCTGAAGAAGGCATCTTTTAAATCTAATACAGTATACCAGACTCGGGAGGGCGCCAAAGAGTCAGGAGAGTATACGGGTTGGGTACAGTCAGGTGTATGTCCATGACTTTCTTATTTACTTCCTGGAGGTCCTGTACCAGCCAGTAGTCACGCATGTGAGGTTTCTTAACCAGTAGCAGGGGAGTGTTCCAGGCGGACTAGCAAGGGACCAAAACCCCTAGACTTCTCAACCTCTGGATGTGTGGCTGAATTCCCCTTCGGGCCTCTTGAGACATGGGGTATTGTTTGACTCTTACTGGGCCTTCTCCTGGTTTTAGTTCTACCAGGACCAGGGCCCTATGGATGGCCAGCCCCATTCTTCCCATCTCTGCCCAAGCTATTGGGAATTCTTTTTTTTTTTTTTAATTTATCTTTATTGTTCAGATTATTACAGTTGTTCCTCTTTTTTCCCCCATAGCTCCCCTCCTCCCAATTCCCACCCCAACCTCTGACCTTGCCCCCCCCCATTGTCCTCATCCATAGGTGTACAATTATTGTCCAGTCTCTTCACGCATCCCCAACACCCTTAACCCCCAAAAATTGTCAGTCCA